>SNQJ01S0024151.1:11294-38905 GCA_010110895.2 Picea sitchensis | reverse complement strand
ATGTTGTTCTTTTTTCTACAGATATGAATTCTTCTAATATCCTTCTTGAAAAAATCAAGGCTCGCTATGTTTACACTAGTTTCAAGATATGAATGTTGATGCTAGTCCATCCCTCTATCTATGATAATGGATAGATTTCATGTGGTGGGTAATGGCATCTGATATAACATATTTATAGAAGCATGATCGTTAAGTTCCTTTGTGACGGAGTGGATGCATTCTCTGTCCATGCTAGTGTATATAGAGCTTCTATCCAATCTATTGATGTCATGTTGTCAATGTAATGACCTCATCATTCTTACATATACTCTCAAGGTTATCATGTAATGGGATCTTTGATGTTCTTTGGCTAAAATCCCAAGACTCTACATTGGATCACGACTTCTCTTTTGGTATGGTGGGCCTTCAAATCAATATGTTTTTCATTCAATTCACCATATGACAAGAACCATTTGTAACATTTTTCACTTGAAAATAAAGTATATCATTTTGCATAGGAATGGTCACATTGATGTCATTGTTTAAAAAAAAAAATAATCCGGTAGAAAATAGACTTTGTTTCTAATTTTAAATTTGATAAGAATTTGATAGTGAGTAAAGTTTTATTATGATTTGAGATTTGTACATAGTGGAATGTTACCTAATTATAAATTTGAAAAATAATACATTCCAAAATAGCTAGAAGAGGATCCTCTACTCTCACAAAATCTTCATAGATTATGACAAAAACTATTGGGACAACCGAAATATCAAGCTTTGGAACCTTGGGTCCTTCCCCATATAAAACATTATTTTTTGAAGTGAAAAAATTACCCATTTTAAGCATTCTATTGACACGGGAAAAATTACCTTTATCAATGATAGGGGTTACCCTTGATGATAATTACCCATTATACCTCTTACTATTTAGAAGAGGGAACCCATTCAGATTCTAGCCTGACAACCATTTACGGTTTGGGGTTTATTGGTTGCATCCTGGTCCACCAATGATGGTTTCTAAGCTAAAGAATGAAATGCAACTAATCTAACATGCATGTGTCTAGATGGAAAATGTAACTAGAAAGTAAACATAGAACCAAATGTTCTCCTGTCAATGGCCCGAGAAATGGTTCACACATAACAAAATCAAGAATATGAATAAATAACCGCAAACAAAAAATAATCTATCATTTAAACAAAATTTCTATTCCCATGAATTCAAACAAATATTCCCTGAAGAGTAGAAATAAGAATGAAACAAACATACATAAGAATAGTCTAAAATACAAAGTTCATTCTTACAAAACCCAAGTGTTGAGCAAAACAAAATAGAATATCACACACACGTGAAACACGAGAATCATAGTTCTTCATAAAATAGCTTGGCCAAATAGGCTTCTCCCCATTAAAAATTTTAGTAACAGTACATGAAAGCTCAAAGAGACAAAATCCCTAACTTCGAATTAAATGCCCTTATTTATTAAGATTAATCTTAACTCTTGTCCTTCCACCTTCCTGACTCTTGACCTTCCACCTTTCCGACACTTGAGATTCCCTTTAAAAGTTTTTTTCCTTATCCTCTAAGGTGTGATGAGGTAATAATGATAGTAGAAATATTCATGACTTAATATATCATATATTATATGCATTTATATTTTGAATTTTGTGTTTTAGTGTTGGTGGGCCATCATGGATTTTGGCCCTAGTTCGTATCATACAATGTGATGATTAATATGAACATTCGAAGTATCTCCTTCCTCTATTATCGAGGGATTGCATACCATGAGGATTTTACTTTGTCTTCTATCATCACATTTTCCAAGATGTCATTGTGTACCAATGAATTCTCTTTATCTTTATGTATAGTAGTAGTGTCTCTATAGTCTACTCCTTTTCACAAAGCGTATTCATATTTATGAGTATGATGGTTTTTCAAATGATACTTGGGTTCCATTTCACACCAAATACATGAGTTTATCATACATAACATTTCAAAATGTAAATCAAAACATATTTAACCATGGATAAATTAATCGACAAATGAGTGAGAAGTTCAGATCTACTTCCTTGAGTTTGATATCTGGTCCCTTTTATAGTTATTTCATGGGAATCCCACATTGCAATTCCATGTTATTGAATTTTGGGCTGATGATAATATGAAATCATGAAATATCGAAAATATATAACAAATGGTTAGGAATAACATAAAAATTAGAACTGGGAAGTTGTAGAGATCGACAAGACCTTTCCAACAATATACATAACTCACAAAATGGGTATCTTAGTCAAAAGTTATGGCCAAAATACAAAATAAAATTTTACAAGAACCATCACTATATCGGTGGTTGGAAGTTATTTTTCCACTGGTATATCAACACTGAAAGAAGGATCAACTATGGTATGTCAGTGCCTAAAGAAATATTGAACTCCAGTATGTTGGCACCAAAAGAAAGATTGAGCTCTAAAGTCTAAAGGAAGGTAAATACATTAATTAAAAAAACTAAGTGTTGGACCCCTTTTCCACATCAGAGAAGATGATATTATTCCACCAACACTGTGCATATCAGTAGGAAATGGGTGATGTCCTTCATTGTATTGATGAGAAAGATATTTCTTCCGCCAAAATTGTGCATATCGATGGTTCAAAGGGATGATGAATTCCTTAAGGATTGATATCTAATATGAAAACTTGAAAATATAGGATGAATAGTGAGGAATTTCCTGAAACATATACCTAGGAAGTTGTAGAGGATGAAGAGACCTTTCCAATGATATAAGGATCACGTGAACCATAGTAAAACGTTATGGCCAAAATATGAAATTAAGTTTTATGGGACTCGTAGATGTATCGACACTAGAAACAAGATTGCCTCCATTGTATCGACCAAAGAAACAAGATTTCCTCTAGTGTATTAGCAATAGAAAAAATATTTCCTCCGGTGAAGGAAGACAATCAAAACATTTCTAAGTGTCTTTTTTAATGACAAGAAACAATAAGAGCTTCATTTCAAAAGTCCATAACTTTCTCATACGGTGTTCGATTGAGCCATCGTTTTTTTCAATGTAGAGAGCACAGGGAGATGCGTCTTGTGAGATCCCTTACAACATTATTCAATAATTTGAATAGATTCATGTTTAATGAAGGTCATTATTAACGAGGCTTGCTTGTCAAGAAATCCTTGGTGATCGTTCTATCACTTTTGGACCTCATATTTTGATTCCATCAGTGGCATTGGAATCATAATCCCATAAAACATACATCTATCCTGTTTTGGGATTGAAAAATACACTTTGAATAGTACCCAAAATTGCGAGCAAAGGAAATTTTTAATGAAAGTTTGAACCCAATTATCGCTACTTCTTTTACAGAATTTAGTTTTGTCAATTCCTATGACATTTGTGCTATATAGGCTCTTAATCCATCCATTGAAACTAAAGCCATACATCAATGGATGAGAAATGTTATCTCATGAAAACAACCAACTAACGTTTGGATCACTTTCCACTAAGTATGCAACAAGAGTATTAATTATTCTCTGATATGCAATTCAGAGCCAACCTTTGTTGTGTAGATTATACAATTAAACCACCTAGAATTAAAAAAAAAACATTCATGATCAAGGTTAGTCATACAATAAAAAGGTGAAAAATATACATGTTGGTATGGTATGCATAGTAAAATATGCTAGCAACGCACACAAACTCACCAATATTATTATGATATTCAATCTCGACTACAATATTATGTAAATTAAAATCAATAGGAAATAAAAAGAAATCGCTTAATGGTTATAGCGAAAAGGATCTGAGTTGGAGGAAAATAAGAGAGGCCTAAATATGTGAGTGTCTCACCAATCCACTATGTATCAATTAAAATAGGATAATTTCATTGATACACAATGTATCAGTGAGATACATATCGGTGGTCATAAGTAGTTGGACATCCAACATATTGACGTTCATGGGGGAATTCTAGATGATGTATCGGTGCTCGATGTTTGATCAAGTGCTGATACACAATGGCTATGTGAATAATTTCAAAGTGTCAGGTCAATTTTTGTGTTGGTGTGGGAAGTGGCAACTTCACCAATATGTATCGATGTTAAATGATTGATCAGGTGTCGATGGTAAGAAATTTACATAAAATTTCTAAGTGTTTCTTTCACCTATGTATCAATGCTCAAGGACTAGTTGACACCAGTGTGTCGGGGCCCAAATAATTATCATCTCCGATACACTAGAATATGGAAAAAAATATCTAAGTGTTGGTTCTTCTTTGTATTGGTGGGAAAAAAGAGAATGTTTCCAATGCATGATGTATCGACGAGGGAAAGATGATGCTCTCCGATATCGGATGTATCGGTGGGGAAAATAGTATTCTCATTGATAAACTATGTATCGAATAAGAAAGAGGGAACTCATTGATATACTTATATCGGTGGTCCAGAGTGATCTTAAGAAAATGTTGAAAATGGTAAATTCTTGAGAGTAGGAATAGATTCTTGGGATTTATCATTTGCATGAAATAATGTAAAAGGTTTCCTAATAGAAAAAGTTTCATAGGGGGGGGCAATTTATTCGTTTAGAGTAATGGTGAATAAAATAAATTAGGGAGGGTTTTTTTCTTGCACAAAAATTGGTGACACACTAGGAGAAGCCAAAATATTTTCTAGTATTCCCTAACTTATGAGAAAAAATGTAGCAGGTCATATGGTTATTTATTAAGATCAGAAATTATGGAATAAATGTGAAATAACTACCTAAAATATTACATTGTGGTGGGCTCATTGGTGATGCTTGCATACCAACTAGTAGAGCTCGTATGTTGTAATAAGAGGATGAATAATGGTGACATTTATTTCCTCAAATTGCGTCAAAGATTCAAGTTGGCATCTTTGTCATGGGGATAATATTGCTTTGGGATGTAAAAATATTTTCATCAGGTGCATATATATTATCCCTCATGTGTTTCTCCACTTCCTGCGACCATCCATGGACCTAATGGAGTCACCATGACATCACATACCTTGCTCCACTGCTAGCGAGCATCTATATCCCTGGTGGAGATATCTGCATGTCCCCTAGTCTGGTCAAGATTTCTTTCTCATACCTTCATGGTTTATTCAATGTATGATTATCATCTAGTGGATGAAGAAAGTGATGGCATTCTTTTAGCTTAATAGGTAATGACTTCCATCTATTGAGATTTACATCATATATTTGTTGCACCTGGTTAAATAAGGGTATCCCTTTTTATTTTCACCATTTATACTTTGACACTTCACCTTTCATGTGAGTAGTTGCTCAATGTGTGGATGTTTCCTCATTACATAAGACCTTCTCACTAAAAAACATGCAATAATGATCATTGATTAATCAATTTGTTAAGTCATGGTCTTACTACTGCCACAATAGTTCAGAATAGTTCAGATTCTTACTCAACAAAGACCCCTAATTTATCTCATGATTTAGGAAAGAGATGCGAGCTTATTCGAGCATGTTCATAGTGAAAATATGATTCCTATGTGAGACAAACAAAGGTGAGATATATGTATGTCATCAAATATAATAAAGAATCATAAGAAAAAAAAAGTTAGAGAATGAATAGTCTCTAGGGGAAATGATGGTGAGGAGTGAAAGAGAGAAGTCATATACATAATCATAAGAAAAACTTAGCCGAAAACCTACTACAATTTGAAAATGAAAATGATGATTAAAGATATGTAGTCAACAAGGGAGCGTATACTTAAAAATAAATTATGAATTTCAATGTTTCCAACAACTTCAAGAATGTTCATGCATCCTGACACATCAAGTAGTTTTGCAACCTCTTCAAAAGAATATTCTCTATGAAATCCTATACACGTAGCATTTTGTTAAGATGGGATTTGGTCTTATTACTAGCCGAGAACTACATCTCACATTTGATTTTCTGAATACTTTCAACTCATCTTTGCAATCTTCTGTTTCAAGAAGTAAATATTGAAAAGAGCCTCTGTTTGTTACCCGCCAGATTGCTTTTCTCAAGGTTCTGATATCTTAGGGTTTCAAAATCTGGGCCCATATTGTGAATCTCTCCAGGTTTTGAAACTTGTTCTACAACATAATATGCTCATCTCACCACAGTTCCAAATCAGGGGTACAATACCAACTGGGCACTTGTAACTACATGGAAAAACTGTTCGAGACATAAGATTAATTTCAACCCAAAAAATTTAGAAACAAAAGTGCTTAAGAAAATCATGTGAAGAAGATTGAGAATAGAAACCAAAAATAGGTTTGTGAATAAAGTTCCCACCATATCAAATTTTCTGAAGCCATATGTCTTCCTTGAGTCGTCAACCTCAATGAGTGAGGTATGTGCACATAAGTAAAAAAAGTATCATTATAAAACTAGAAATCAAATATGTGAATTGATTTATTAGTCATTTTCAAACAGAAATGTTTAACGAGTTAGAAAATATAACTAAAGAAATGTTGACTAGGATAATTTCCTATTGAAAAAACATTTTTGTAGATATCTCACATCACAAACCAAAATGATAACTCTTTGAATAAGTGAGGAACTGCACTAAATTGAATCCTGAATCTTAACATTTTGTTGTTGTTGATATATTAGTAGAGAGGTGGAGTCAACTTAGCTTGAATATTAGTGTATTGAGTGGAGGTTCCATTTAGATCAACAAATGAATCTAGCTATGATGATCAACATTTCTGCCCCAAAGTAGTGCATTTTTAGAATCATCTATTTTTTATTAGTATCCTAGAGGTTAGAGATCATTTTTCTTGAGTTATAATTCTCTTTCCAGGCTGAAAAATGCTCATCAAACAGTGGTTGTTATCACTCCTTGAATTTTTATCTCCTTGAACCAGGTTCTAGATAATATAAGGTGCGATTTGAATAGGTTCAATATCTAAAATTGGGGCAAGTTTCCACATCATACATGTAAATGGAAACAAAAGAATAAGGCTACATGTAACACTTTTCCTCTCAGAACTCCCTTGAGTATGAGATTAAAAACCAACTGGTGATACTTATGAAAGTGAATGTGAATCATGTTGTATAATGCGTGCTTTGTCTATTTGGTTGAGTTTTGAAAGAGTATCCTTGATGATCCTTCTCAACATAATTCCAAAAATATTGTAGACCAGTTCCTTAAAAAGATTCGTTGAGAGTTTCATGACTTAGCTAAGATTTTAGATTTTAACCTTGTACAATTATTTACTGCAAACATATTTTCAATAAAACAACAAAAAATATACAATGGAAAATACACACATTACATAGATATTTTTCCCCTTGAAACCCAAACCGAGAAAACCAACATATTCTATATTCATTCACTTCATACATTTTTTACAATAAAATATACATATAGGATCCTGTAGCATCCAAAAACCTAATCCAATAACCTGGATTAGTCAACAACCTTAATTCCTTAATCGGAAATAGAAAACCATCGATGAAAACCATTTGCTGAAAAACCTCCCAAAAATGGACGCAAACAGGGGATCCACCCCCTTGAGAACCCCCCAAAAGGGGATGCTCCTCCCCCCTCTTACCCCCCTACACGTTTGGTGCAACGTATACATAAGTTCTAACCATGCAAAGAATATAACACATACCCAACATTCTCCCACTTATTGTTTTCTTTTCATATAGGGGGATACAAGGTTACATTGTCAACAATCTAGGGTAGGGATGCCCATATATCCTCTACACGAAGAGAAATTATCAGTGCTCATAGATTTTGTTAGTGAATCTGCACCATTCTTCAAAGTGTCCACCTTCATCAACACCACCTTCCTTTCTTCAACCATGTCTCTAAAAAAGTGATATTGAATATCGATATGCTTTGTCTTTGAATGATAAACTAGGTTCTTCACCAAAAACTATTGCACTCTGAATGTCACAATCTATCCTTACAGCTTGTTGTACCAACCCAATACCTGAACACAATCTTTTAAACCATACTTCTTCCTTTATTGCATGAGTGGCTGCCATGTATTCAACTTTTGTAGTTGAAAGTGCCACTACAGACTGTTTTTTCTCATCCAACTGATTGCTCCTCCAAATAGGTTAAACATATACTCTCTTGTAAATATTTTATGATCTATATATCCAACCCAGTCTGCATCCAGAATTCCATGTATTTCCAACACTCTATCCAAACCTGGTCTTCCTTGGTAGCACAATCCATAACTAGTAGTTCCACACAAATACCTGAAAAATATCTTTATTGCTATCCAATTCTCCTTCCTTGGTTTTGACATATACCTGCTCAAAAATCCCACTGCATGTGCAATGTCTGGTATAGTACAGACCATTGGATACATCAAACTGCCAACCAAACTCTCATATGGAACAAGATACATGTCCTCCTCCTCTTCTTGTTTCTTGGGAAGCTAGTCTGCAGATAACTTTACACCTACAGGAATAGGGACCCTAACCGGTTTACATTCCTACATATTAAACCTCTGCAATACTGTCTCAACATGTTTTCTCTGATTTAACCAGAGTTTCTTATTTTCCTTATCTCTTTTAATTTCCATGCCCAAACTGAAGCTTGCAACACCAAGATCCTTCATTTCAAATTTAGAGGACAACTAAGTTTTCACATCCTGGATAATCTCCTTGTTGTTTCCTATCAACAACATGTCATCCAAATACAAGACTAAATAAATCAAATGATCAAAAATTAAATTGAAATACACAAAGTGATCCTCTTTGCTTCTTGTGAATCCAAGTCCCAACATATAAGTATCAAATTTTTGATACCACATCCTTGGTGATTGTTTTAAACCATACATGGACTTTTTCAGCTTGCATACCAACTCCTTCTTTCCCTTCACATCAAAGCCTTCTGGATGCTTCATGTAGATTTCTTCTTCCATATCGCCATGTAGGAATGTCGTCTTCACATCTATCTATTCTAATTCAAAATCAACGCAACATCAAAAAATAACATAAATATAATAGAGGTTAACTTGGCAACATCAGAAAAAATTTCACCAAAATCAATTCCCTCAACATGGGAATAACCCTTTTCTACTAACCGAGATTTGTATTTCTCCACTTTTTCTTATGCATTCAACTTCTTTTTAAATACCCATTTTCTGCCAATGGGATTTCTTCCATTCGGAAAATCCATTAGATCCCAAGCCTCATTCTTATCTAAGGATTTCATTTCTTCAACCATGGTGTTTTTCCAGTGTTTTCCATCTTATGAATCCATTGTCTCCCTAATAGTTCTAGGATCATCATTAGTAATAGAATAAGAAAAATTTGAACAAACATCAAGTGTAGTATACCTTTCTGGTAGCCTTTTTTTATTGAATTGATCTCCTCAATACTAGAGTATCAAGATCTTCTTCTTCTTGTTCTTGTTCTTCTGTAGATTTTGATTCATCATCCTTTGATTCAAACTCTATTTTCTATGGTTAGTCCTTACTTGGTAGGACTTCCTTTTTGACAAAATATTTAATTTCTCTGAATACTACATCTCGACTATACACAACCTTCTTAGTTTTTGGATTGAAAATCTTATAACCTTTGAGACCATCTTTATACAAAACAAATATACACTTTTCAACCTTCTTATCTATCTTATTCATGTTTTCCTTTGGAACATGAACATAGTCCTCACAGCCAAATACCTTGAGATGTGTGAGAGAGGGTTTATTACTAGTCCATACCTTGTGTAGAGTGTTTTCATCCATTGTTGATGAGGGTGATCGATTGACCAAGTAACATGCAATACCTACTTCCTCTGTCCAGAATTATTTCCCTAACTCGACACCATTGAGCATGCACCTTTCATTTTCCATTAGCATCATGTTCATCCTTTCTGCAACTCCATTATCCTGAGGTGTATAAGGAGTAGTATTCCACCTTTTTATACCACATTTCTTACATAATTTTTCAAATTCATTCCCATAGAACTCTCCACCATTATCCATCCTCATCACCTTAATTATTTTCTCTGTTCGATTCTCAACAAGATCCTTAAACTCTTTAAAAGTTTCGAAGACTTAATATTTCTTCCTGAGGAAATATATCCAATTATTCTTCGAGAATTCATCTATGAATGAGGCATAGTACACATATTTTCCCAATCATGGAATCGACACAGGTCCAAACACATCACTATGCACTAGCTATAAAATTCCTTCTACCCTCATTGCACGAGAGGGAAATCTTACTCGATTCTGCTTCCCATATACATAATGTTCATAGAAATCAAAATCCAGAGAGTAGTTAGAGATACCTTCAACCATACCTTTATTGTGTAGTATTCGAAGACCCTTCTCTCTGATATTCCCTAGTCTTTGATGCCACAACATAACCTTTTCTCCAAAGATTGTAGGATTTTTTTCTTCTTCAGCTCTAATATCAAGAAAAATGGAAGTATTACACACATCACTAATAGTCCTTCCTCTAATAGTCCTTCCTTGCAACTTATACAGATTTCCAATATGAACTCCCTTCAATAACACCATTGCTCCTTGAACCATCCTGCAGGTTTCTTTTTTAAATACTGTTTTTACCCTTACATCATCCATTTTTCTTACACCAATCAAAATTTTGGCCAATCCTGGGATGTGTAGAACACTAGGAAGTGTTCTAATCCTTCATATATGATCCTCAACTTGACTCTTCCTTGTCCTATGATTTTGGTTATTGATTCATCACCTAGTAAAACATTCCCTCCATCATACCTTTCATATTCACAGAACCACTCCCTGTGGGGAGTCATATGAAAGGATGCACCTAAGTCAACCAACCATGCCTCATGATTTTCATGTGTGATTGAAGAATCCAAGTACACAACCCCTACTTCTTCCTTGGAGGTCTTTTCTTCTGTAGACAGAGCACCTTCAGATCCCTTCATTCTCTCAATGATTTTGGATATACATTATATATTAAAGTGCCCTTCTTTTTCACATCTCCAACATACCTTTATAAAATTTCTAGGAGATTTAGATCTACCCTTATACTTAGATATCCTAGTTGAGGACTTATATCTATTTCTATATTGGGAGAATCCTATTGCAAATATTGCATCTGTGCTTTGTCCTTAGATGTTCTTCCATCTCATCTCCTTAGATAACAAGGATGAGACCACATGGACACAACTCAAGGTAGTTGTATTACTACCTATGGACACAACTAGACTATACCATGAGTATAGTAAAGAGAACAGTAAACTGATACACTTGTCTTCATCTAAAATTTTAATCTCAACAGATAATAACTGAATTACCATAGTATTGAAGGCATTCAGATGCTCTATCACCGAGTCTCCATCTCTCATCCTCAAGTTATACAACTTCTTCCGTAGGAACAATTTATTTACCATGGACTTAGACTGATACAAGCTCCCCAACTTACCACATAACTCCTTTGTTATAGCTTCCCATGACACATTCAGTAATATTGAATCTGAGAGACACAATCGGATCATGCTCTTCACCTTTCGATCCAACTTTTTCCATCCATCTGATGAGGTTATTGTAGGTGCGGTACCTAGATCCACCATGATCCACTGATCTCTGTCTACCAATAGATCTTCCATTTTGAGATTCCACAGCTCAAAACTTTTCCCATTAAATTTTTCGATCTTTATTTTCGGACTGCTCGCCATTTATTTTCACTTGAAGAATCAATACCACAGATCTCCCACTACAACACGGATTATCATAGTCTCGATCCAAACCCTTAACCACAAATGTGTCCCCTTGAAGCCAATAATTGATATAATACCAAATGTATATTTTAACCTTGTACAATTATTTACTGCAAACAAATTTTCAATAAAAGAACAAAAAAGATACAATGGAAAATACACACATTACATAAATATTTTTCCCTTGGAAACCCAAATCGGGGAAACCAAACATATTCTATATTCATTCACTTCATACATTGTTTACAATACAATATACACATAGGATCCCATAGCATACAAAATCCTAATCCAATAAACCAGATCATTCAACAACCCTAATTCCTTAACCAAAAATAGAAAACTATTAGTGAAAACCATGTGTTGGAAAATCTCCCAAAACTGGATGCAAAAAAATGCCATTTTTTTTCTTCGGGGGAGTTTCTCCCAAACCCCCACACAGGGTGGGCTCCCACCCCCCTACGACCCCTCGAGAAAGGGGGCACTTCTCCCCCCTCTTACCCCCTTGTGTGCCTAGTGAAACCTAGACACTAGTTGTAACCATGCAAATAATATAACACATACCCAACAAATATGTATTTTCTCATTCAACAGTTGAAAATTCCAACTCCAAAAGCAACGTAAATATCATGATACAAAACCCCCAGAGATATCATGGTGAAAGTAGCTAGACCAATGAACTTCATGAGAAAACTAGAATAATACCATATCAAGATAAAACCAATGAAAACAATTCACTCATCCCAAGTCAATATATTGCATAAAATTATTCAAGAGTAGAGAAGTAGAATGGGTAATCATATCAAGAAGGTTAAATCTAAGTCAAGAGAGATTCAAAAGATACCTTCAAACATCAATAAGCATGAAAACATTGAAAATCAAGATACCAAAGTCATTAAAGGAAGTCTTTTGATCTCAAAAATACTATGTTTCACCCTCATATGGACAATGCATAATGATAAAAATATGGATTTCATCGATTTGAACTTATAGGACCAAGGAACAAATATCTATCTTGTCACACAAGATGATTAGGCAAAGCGTGTGATCTTAAAATTCAAAATTTTGGAGATTGTGGTGAAAATTATAACATTAAAGTGTTTGTGTGTGTGTACTCTACAACCCTCATTACTTCCAAGATACTCAAAACAATCAAAACGAAATTGAAACTTAATAGTTTGTAACTAGAGGTACATGCTAGAGGAGAAATACACTATTTCTTTTACCCATAAATGAAACCAAATTTTATGACCAAGAAAGGAATAACTATACTGAATTCCTCGGGCACATACTCTTCATAGAGTAGTAAACACTTCGATGATTCTACTAAGTAGATACCATTATGAAATATATAAGGTGTGGTGCTCACAATTTTCTATAGGATTTTGAATTTCTTCTGAACAAACAAATGATCTAACTTATAGATTCTTGAAATCAACTTATCATGAAGGGTTTAATTCTATAGAAAAGAGTACCCATTGAAAAGGTTTGTAACCATATTTTATCTCACCAATAGTTTCTTCAAGAAACAAGAGAATGGACCCATGATACTACAACATCAACCAGTTGGTCCAGAAGCTTTTGCGAGAAACATAACCATTGAAATATTGATCAATAGGGCTTGCACAACCATTGTGTTTTATGAATAAAAAGGCCGTGGAAATGGTATGATTCCTTTCCAAGGACATTAGTGACATCACTCCATTGCAACCATTGAAGGAACTCCATTCCATTCAGTGGAAATTATTTTCAACAAGGATTCCTCCAACCAGGTTTCCATCCTCCCCAAGATGTAAAGAATTCTACAACCAATACTCTTTCAAAAACTCAGGATCATAATATTTTGTTTTACTATTGTCCAACTATCAATGTCAAAGTGAATTCTACTGAATAAGATGGATCTTCCCATTGAACTTCTCAAAGAATTATGCATATGGTTTCCTCGTGAAGATGAATGAAAACCAAATTTAAGACAAGATTTTAGTTTAAAAAAAAAATGAAAGGAATCAAATGGAAAGAAGAAATCTCTCATGAAAAAAAAATAATACTAAAATAAGACATCATGAGTTGCAACCTAAACTAATAATAGTTGGTGGATTTTATTCAAGAAACCAAGGCAAGCCAAAATCTATGCTACACAAGCAATGATGGATGCAACATCTAAAATATGCAAGAAACAATGAAGTAAAAAGACCTATGCTACTCCCATTCCTAATCTATCCTACACTGGTTTAAAAAGTTCTATGTGAAATCATAGTTCCAATGTATCCATTGAAGCAACTCCAAACCTGCAATCACATGTTTATCAAAAGTCAATAGAAGAAATTGGAGTACCGAGAGATAAAAGTTAGGAATAATTGAATCAAGCAAATATATACCCAATATGTGAAATTGGACATCATTATTATTCATGGGTAATGTTGACATGAAGGATCCCTCCAACCAAGCTTCAATTCCATTATAAAATTTACAATTACTAGCATAGGACTATTGGCACAAATTTGAAAATTATTGGCATAACTGATGAGACCAATAAATGGAATTTTCATGCCATGTACCTTGTGGGAGAGTCTCAATATGGATGATATAATTCATTCTAGAGGTCAAATAAATACAATGAGAACCTGACATAACTATCGACAGAAACTGAAGTGACTCGTTTTCCAGGCAAGTCTCTCTAGGCCCACATTTTACATAACCCACATACTGAGAGGAGAAATGATATCTTCCAGTTTGAGGGAAATTTTGAGAAAAACATGACTCCATTACTTCTCCTATAATATTATCAAAATCATGTAAGGATTTCTATAGTGTTTAGATAGAATCCTAGGATGAGTGATGCACCTTCCCCTAAAGATTGACTGATTTTGAAGCTTATTTAGGTGGTAGTGTTTCTTGGATAAACTCAATGTTTCCCATGTCTTGCGTGGTGATGTGTTGTTCAATTGATATGATTTCTTCCTAGGGACCTGGAAACCTTTTGTGTTATACATACCTTGTAATTTATTTCATTAACATCTATGCATTGACACGAGAAATTTCATATTGTATAAGATGATTGGATGATAAATTGATGTTCACATCCAATTCCAGAATAGAAAAATATTCATCGAAAATAAGGTTATCATGATGAGATTGTGTTTCAAGAGATTCCAAAATTTTAAATTGCAAAGGAATTTGAACTTTGTGCATCCATGATAGACTGCCATTAAGGATGAGTCTTTGATCAATCAAAGCTGGGAAATATTCTTTATCATTCAGTGTTTCATTGTGAGAAAATTCTGAAGATTCTACTAAATGATAAGATTGTGAATTCTCACGTGAGATATCATTATCAAATAGATCTGTATAAAGTGAAAAGATATATGTGGATTCTAAAAACGATGATATTTCCTCAATGAGAGATTCCTCATAGACAAAAGTATATTCATGATTCTCTAAAGGGGAGACACTAGATCATTCCCACTCTGTATCTAATGGGTTTAAGATTTTTAGTGAAGATTCCCCCATAGTCGTGATAGACTGTTGACTAGAGATCGTGTACCCTCTATCCTTCATAGTCATATCATGACTTTCGATGAAGGATATGGTCATTACTATGCTTGCCGATGTTAAATTATCATTGAAATATAGAGTAGCTTGGTAAATTGAATCTTCATTCAATACAGATTCAACATCATTTATTGAAACATTTTACTCAGATTTATCTTCGAACATAGATTGTAGAGTATCATATGTATGGGGATAGTATTGAATGGTCTGCAAGTTTGAAAGTATTTCTGTGGTATAATAGGTGATTGAATGTTCAACGTGAAAATATGAATCTGTTGAATGAGAAATAATTTGATTATTCATATTGTAGCCTTCAAAAACATATACGAGATATGAAAACCAATCAAATATTTCATGGTCTGGTGGTTTGTCACTTTCAGAGAATCTACAATAAATCTTCATGACTCTTTGAAAGAAATCATCCACATATTCGTTTCCAAGCCTACCAATTTCTTCAATTTCATTAAATATTTTTTCATAAACATAATCTACATGAGAAGTGATAAGGACTTGCATAAGTTGTTTCCAACGATGTATAAATTTCACGGGTAATGTCCTAAACAGGGATTTAATATGTCCTTCAAATGTGAGGATAAATAATTGACAAATTTCATTTTCCCAAACAATGTTAATATTTTGTTGTGCAATGTTAAACTAATTAAGATGCATGAATGTAGAGTCATTCTCGTCTCCATCAAATTTTGATTTTGAAATTGGATTATCTGTAACATCCCCAACGTCCAACTAGGCTATGCCACGTAAAAAATTTCGAATTGTATGAAAATTAAATCATATATACACAGAAGCTCTTGCAGAACTTTATATATAAAACTTAAAATAGATAAATAAATTATGTAAATGTACAGATTCATACGGAAATAAAATTAAACATATACATGCAACATAGACAAGAAAAACCCATAAATATGAAGACAGTTATAAACTACACATAGGATAAACCCATAAAAATAAACATGTAAATAATAATGCAACATGTAATTTAACACACAATTGACACTTATCTTGGTAAGAATATAACCAATTGTGTGCAGACCTTCCACAAATCTCCCAGCCTTAGACCGCACTGTTCATCACTCTCAATAGTGGGTTTCCCCCGAGCTGGTACTAAACTCCACCCGGGTAAATGGATTCCTAACCAGGATTATGTATCACAGACAACAGGAAAGACTCTGTCATAGGTGCCAACTCAAACTAATAGCCTACATTCCCTCATTCCCCACATGCCTATACCACCCCAGGAAGAGTGCCCCTTCTCTTCTCAACAGTCCCTCGGCTACCCACTTCCCTTCTAGGGCTTCAACAATGGGCCAAAAAGGAAGTCTCAAATCCATATAGTTGCAGTTTAGCACCTTCGAAAATCAATTCCCAACAATTCTCTCACCTAAAGAGAAATTACTCAGGGGCCTGACAACCCGCCTCTTCAGTACTAATCCCAAGCTAACCAGGTACAAAATAGGTATGGGTACAGATATGGTACTAGTTCAGGTATGGATACAGGTACAGGGAGGTACGGAGGTCAGCTCAATGAGTGTGTCAATGATTATGTAAAATGATGGAAAATGAACTAAGTCCAAGCTATATGTATGCATGTTCCCAACTTGACACTTGTCATGTTGGGAGCTACTTTGGCCCACTTTTCCCCATTCTTAGAAATTAGGATAAAATGATTATCCATACTTTATACTTTAAGGAATATTAATATAATATTCCTTTTTGGCTTAATCTCCCTAGCTTAGCTCTTTTCCTTAACTTTTAGCCCCCCCCTTTCCCTAACTAGTGGAGTTTAGTCCCCCATAATCTTTTATCATGGTTGGTATACACGCAATGTTGTATTGTATATTAATGATAATACATATACAAAAATAGGCTCACTGACCTTTAGCATCTAGGCTCTCCAACCTAATCATCACATAAGCCTTTTGGCTTATAATAAACTGACTCACCAGCCTATAAAACACAACATATACACAAAGGCTACCTAGCCTCAAAATCGTGCACACTTAAGTTTGTTGCGCGTTGTATCCTGGAATGCACACACTTCATCATTTTACTGCACAGTACATGTGTGCACTATACCATGGAAGGTGCATATAAAAACGATATCAAACAACTCACTAGCTTAAGTACATTTGCATTTACATTTACAATTGGGTTCAGCCTAGGGGTATTACATTAGCTGTATCGTCTGAGATTCCCACTGAGGGTCTCAAAATACTCAAAGGGTTATCCCATATAGAGATATGGAGATGAACCATGGGTTAGTTAAAACAATTTAATGAAATGACTCCACATGAGCAAGATTTTCATCTGGCCCTCTTTCTACCACTAATTCTATTGATGCGAGAAAAAATACCTTTTATCAACAATGGGGGTTACCCCCAATAAAAAGTCCCAATTAGACCTCTCACCATTTGGAATAGGGAACCCATCTAGATTCTTGCTTGGAAGCCATTTCTGGTTTGGGATTTACCATTTCTAGCCCGGTCCAACGGTGGTGGTTTTTAAGCTAAAGAATGAAATGCAACTAATCTAAGATCCATGCATCCAAATGAAAAATGTAACTAGAAATAAAACATAGAACTGGATGTGCTCCTGGCAACGGCCCGAGAAATAGTTCACACATAAAAAAAAACAAGAATACAAAGAAATAACTACAAACACAAAATAGTCTAGCATTCAAACAATCCTTTATATTTCTATTCCCATTAATTCAAACAAATAGTCCTTTAAGAACATAAATAAGAATGAAGAAAACATACATAAGAATAGTCCACAATATGAATTACATTCTTACACAACCCAAGTGTTAATCAAAATGCAACATAATAATCCACACACACGCAACAAAAGAATCAAAGTTCTTTAAAAAATATCTTGGAAAAATAGGCTTCTCCCCATTAAAAGTTTCAGTTATAGTACATGAAAACTCAAAGATCCAAAATCCGTAACTTTAATTGAAATCCCCTTATTTATTGAGATTCATCTTGACTCTTGGCCTTCCACCTTCCTGACACCTGAACTTCCTCCTTCTTGACTCTTGAACTTCCCTTTACAAAATTTTGTCATTATCCTCTAAGGCATGATAAGGGAATAATGAAAGTAGAAATTTTCATGATTTAATATATCATACATTATATGCATTTATATTTCGAATTTTCGTGTAAGTGCTAGTGGGCCATCATAGATTTTTTTCCTTAGTTCACCTCATACAATGTGATTCATAATATGAACATTGGGGGTGTCCCTTTCCTCTATGCCTGAGGGCTTGAATACCATAAGGATTGTACTTTGTATTCTATCATTTGGGCTTGATTCTCTTTTTTTGATGGTTGCTCCTTTATTGGTGTATCATATTTTTTTGTAGATCACATTTTCCAAGATGTTGTTGTGTACTAGTGAATTCTCTTTGTCTTGATGTATATCATAAGTATCTCTATGTTCTACTCTTTTGAACACAATGTATTTAGATTTCTGAGTGTGATATTTTTTCAGCCGATATGTGGGCGCCATTCCAAACCAAATGCATGAGTTTCTCATACATCACAATTCGAAATATAAAATAGAATATATTTAACCATGGATAAATTAATAGGAAATCGAGTGAGAATTTTGGATCTACTTCTTCGATTTTGATATCTGGTCCCTTTGATGGTTGTTTCATGGAAATCCCCCATTGCAATCTTATGTTATTGAAATTTGGGATGATGACAATATGCCAGCATTCAATATCGAAAATATATTATGAATGGTTAGAAATATCCTAAAAATTATAACTGGGAAATTTTAGAGCTTGACGGGACCTCTATAATGGTATACAAAATTCACAAAAGAAGTATCTGAGTCAAACATTATGGACAAAATAAGAAATAGTTTTTTACAAGACCATCATTGCATCGAAGGTTGGAAGTTATTTTTCTGTTAGTGTATCGACACTAGAAGAATAATCAATTCTGGTATATTGGTTCCTAAAGAATGATTGATCTCTGTTATTTCAATGCCAAAAAATATATCGAGCTTCAATGTCTAAAGGAAGGAAAATAAATTAATTAAAAAAAACTAATTGTTGGACCCCTTTCCCACATCGATGAAGATGAGATGATTACGCCAACACTAGGAACATGAGTGGGAAATGGGTGCTCTCCTACACTGTATCAATGAGAAAGATATTTCTTCCGCCTACACCGGGTGTATCGACGGTTCAAAGGGATGATGGATTCCATAAGGATTGAGATCCAATATGAAAACTTGAAAATACAGGATGAATAGTGAGGAATATCCTAAAACCTATAACTAGGAAATTGTATAGCTTGACGAGACCTTTCTAATAGTATAATGAGCACACAAAATGGGTTTCAGAGTCAAATGCTATGGCCAAACTATGAAAGACAATTTTACGGGACCTACAAGTGTATCAATTCTATAAATGAGATTGCCTTCATTGTCTCGAAAATAGAAAAAATATTTCCTCTAGTGTATCGATAATAGGAACAAGATTTCTTCTAGTGAAGGAACACAATCGAAAATTTTCCAAGTGTCTTTTTTAACGGTAAGAAACAATAAGAGCTTGAGTTCAAAAGTCCATAACTTTCTCATATGGTGTCTAATTGAGGTGTTGCTTTTTGCAATGTGGAGAGCATAGAGAGATTCTTCCAGTGACATACCTTACGAATTCATTCAAGTGTTTGAGTAGATTCATGTTTATTTAAGTTCATGGTTAACAAAGCTAGCTTGATAGGAAATCCTTGGAAATCGTTCAAGACTTTTCGGAGCTCATATTTTGATTATGTCAGTGGCATTGGAATCATAATTCCATAAAATATATATCTAGACTATTTTGGGAGTGAAAAATACACTTTGAGAAATATTGAAAAATTGTGATCAAAGGCAATTTTTAATGAATGTTTGGACCCCATTCTCGTTACTTCTTTTCCTGAATTCAATTCTGCCAATTCCTACAACATATGTGTTATATAGGATTTTAATCCATCCATTGGAACTAAAATCACACGCTAGTCAATGAGAAATATCATGCCACGAAAAAAACCAACTGACGTTTGGATCACTTTCCATTGAGTATGAAACAAGAGTACCAATTCTTCTCCGAGATTCAATTTATACCCAACCTATGCACTGTAGATGCTATAATTAACCCACCTAACAATAAACAACATTTTCATGATCAAGGTTAGTCATAGAATCAAAAGGCCTAAAATATAGATACCGGTATGGTATGTGTAATAAAATATGCTATCAACTCACACAAACTCATGAAGATTCTTATAATATTCAATCATGATTGAAATATGACATAAATTAAAATCGATAGGAAATCAAAAGAACCTGCTTAGTTAATGCAACAAAAATGATCTGAGTTGGAGGAAAATAAGAGAAGCCTCAAGATGTGAGTGTCTTTTCGATACAATATGTATCGAGGAAGATAAGAGAATATCATTTATACACCATGTATCGATGAAGATAGAATAATCTCGTCAATACATTGTGTATCGACGAGAAATAGAGATCATGCGCCAATACATATCAACAATCAGAAGTAGATGGAATGGCGACATATTGACGTTCATGGGAGGATGTCCATCGATGTATAAATGATTTATGTTTTCTCAGGTACCTATACAAAATGGCTATGTGAAAAAATTCTATGTGATATCTCAATCTATGTATCGGCATGGGAAGTGGCAACTTCGTCAATATCCATCATTGTTAAATGATTGATCGAGCACTGATGCATGAGAAATTTAAACAAATTTTCTAAGTGTTGGTTTGGCCTATGTATCAGGGCTCAAGGAATGATTGATGTTTGTGTATCTATGATCAAATAATTATCGCCGTCGATACACTAGAAGATGGAAAAAAATATTTAAGTGTTGGTTCTTCTTTGGTTTGGGGGAAAAAAGACAATGTTGTCGATACATGCTATATCATTGGGGAAAATATGATGCTTGCCAATAAAGGATGTATCAACAGGTAAATGAGGATTCCCACTGATACAATGTTTATCGATGAAGAAACAGGGAACTCTCCATTACACTGTGTATCGTCAGGCCAGAGCAATCCTAAGAAAATGTTGAAAATAGTAAAGTATGGAGAATAGGAAGAGACTCTTTGGATTTATCGTTTGAATGAAAGAATGTAAAATGTTTCCCAATAGAAAAAATTTCATAGGGGGGGATCAATTTATTCTCTTAGAGTAATGGTGAATACAATAAATTAGGGAGGGTGTTGTTCTGGCACAACACGTTCATAGAGAAACCTTACGGTTTCTTTTAATCCCATAGTTATTCGATTTTCCTTAAGACTTTATCTAGTAGCTTGGATATTTTGATGATGCTATATAATATTGCCTTATCTAGGTTACATTTAAAAGAGAATCTCAATTGCAACTATTACACATGCCCTTGAAGTATAAAATCATATGGCTAATGATATTTCCATTGTAGACATTTTCAAAGGTTAATTTCACTAACTTTATGTATCTTTTTTTTTCCAGACAATTATACTTAATAAATTATGTAAATGATTTTAGGTTTCCTTTTAATCTATTTTTTTTTCTTTTTAACTTGTCATAGTTTCCTTTTGCAAATTATATGTGATGAAGGAATTGGTTATAGAATGACCGAAAAATCTACCACGTGAATATGGAGGCGAATTGTACATTGTGCATCACAATTTCACATTGTCCAAATCTAGTAAAGGTACCTTATCTCATGTCTTGTACAATAAAGTGCAAGACATAAAAATAAAGAAATGGAGATCTATACATGGAGAGACCACAAACAACAAGGCCTACTATATTGCCTTCATTGAAGGTTAGAATCAACTATACAACATGGGGTAGATAAAATTATTTTTTACTAGATGACATGTCATTTCCAAGTTACATCTACAAAATATCATACCATTGTGTGATAGGGCCAGATAACTCGCTCATAAATTCTTCTCATTTACCATATGCCATGATGATTTCAATGGAGATCATTTGGAGGATAAAAATATGTGTAAGGATATTTTATTTGGGGTGTAGTCATCCACAATTATAATTGGTGATCACCACTTGCCTAGATGCCAAATACCATCATGTTAAATTAAATATAGTGACAATTAGTGGTGCATGTGCAAGCTTCATAGTTTTCCTATTCCTTTTCCTTGTGTTAATGCGGCATTTGATTTGACCACATACATATAACTTCCCACAATCAATATTGCATTATATTTTAATGTTTATAATGGATATTGTACTAAGCACTTGAGTTTTGTGATACATTTGAATGCTTAATACCCCTAAGGGTAAAATGGAGATATGCTAGTTATGTACACTGTGATAAGTTATGAAGAATAAATGATGTTAAGAAGGTATCTATGATATATCATACAATTGGAACTTATATAAGAAGTGACACAATTATGACAATATTGATTCATATAGAGAGTTTTTAATTTTTGAATATAATCAAAATATAGCAATACATTTTTCTCTCTTACCTTTCTTGAGCTTCAAATACATATATGGTATTTCAAGAGTACTCCATCTTCATTTTTTTTACTTCTAATTATGTTATTCTATCCACTCGAGAGATTATAAATGATTTTCCCTCTCTTCATTGTGCTATAACTTTACATGTAAGTTTTACACATTTATGGCACCTTGATTTAATGTATTTGTCATAGATGTCATTTTCAATCTAACTATTCTCAATTTTTTTTTTCATATCAATATTTAAAATATGTCTTGAATATATTGGTTATGTATTTTCCTACATCACCAATAATCTTTGTATGAGCCCAATTTTCTCTTGAAATGATGGAAGTGATTGGTATCCCTCACAATAATTGCTCTCGAAATAACCTTTGAGATGCACTTGGTAGCTTCATGGAAATCACCACAAATGAAAAGGTTCTTGATGACTTGAATAGGTATGTCATGGGGTGTAGTCATAACGACAAATTCAATAGCTAATAGAGAACCACAAAAATATATATTTCCAGAAGTGCTCATCATTTGCATTATTTAAAGTTGTCCTCCAATGTTGGCAAGATGCCTTACATGAATAGAAATTAAAAAATCTAGTTTATAGTCTATAATATCTTTGTTGATATCCAAATTCAAGAAATTTATGGGGCTACATGAGAGACGAGATACAACTAGATGACCTGATTTAATTATGGACATTGAATCTTCCAAATGAGCCTAAAATTAAATCAACACTTAATTCCATTCTATGTGAAATGGTACCTACATATACTTGGATTTTGTTTTATTGATGTATGAATGGATAATAGAGAACTGCAATTTTTTTTATTTCCACAAGTGCTAGCCATTTTTTTTGTTTAGACACATTTTGTAATGTGCACATCATTTTCACTATTTAAAGTTGTTTTCCAATGTTGGCAAACTACTTTACATGAATAGAGATTTAAAAATATAGTTTACAGTCTATTATCTCTTTGTCAATATCCCAATTCAAGAAATTTATGGGATTGCATGAGATATGGGATACAACCAAATGAACTAATTTAATTATGGACTAAGTTTTTATTATTATAGCTATTGGTTATAGAGCCCAATTATCTTCCTAATTCAGAGGTCTTGTTTTAGCCACATTTGGATCCTAGACCCTGGTGGGGGTTTTGTGTTATATTATTTGCATGATTATACCCATACACTATTAAATTGCGGCCATTGGAACTTTGGAGTCCCGGGCATAGGGGTAGGAGCCCACGGGATTTTTCCCTTAGAGCAAAGCTTTTGGGTGGTTTTGTTTTTTTTTTCCCTTAAGCAAAGCTTTTGGGTAGTTTTTTTGCATATGTTTTGGGATATTTTGGCACACAGTTTTCGGCCCATAGTTTTCTAATTACGGTTAAGGAATTAAGGTTGTAATATAATATAGGTCAATGGATTAGGGATTTTGGATGTCATTCGATGCTCTATATATATTATATTTTGATTTCATATTCAATCTTTAATATTCATTATTAGGTCACAAATTTGACGGTAGAGGTTATGTTGGTTACCTTTTTCCCTAGAAGGAAACCATTTTTTAAAGAGGAGATTATATTGTGTTTGAGAGAGGATATTGTGAGAAAATGAAGAGGAGGTTGCAACATATGTTCTATAGGTGTTATCCCTTCATTTTTCTGGATGGAATAAAGGAAGGACTACTTGTTTCTCTATGGATGTAGCCCATATTGGGTGAACATGTATATTGGTGTCTCTCTTGTATTTTCTTATTCTATGTTTTATTTCTGCATTCATCTTAATTTGTTTTTATTATTATTTCTCTGCGATTCTATTCCTAACAACTAGTATCATAGCCAAAGGTCTATTTGGATGATAAACTGGCAAGAGAGGAGGGTTCCTAGTTTGAGTGGGAGAAATGGTGGAAGAAGGTAAGTTTAGGGTTGATAATTTTAATGACCAAAACTACCAGCTATGGATGATGAAAATGGAGGACTATCTATGTTAGAAGAATCCTTCTCACCATTGGATGGAATATCAAATAATTTGATGGCTATGAAGGATGAAGAACAATAGGTTCTTGAGAGAAAGGCACTAGGAACAATATGACTGTGCCTAGTAGTGTCAATGGTTTTCAACATTTGAAAATAAAAGACAACTGACTATGTGATGAAGGAATTGGATAAATTATATGAAAAACCCTCAACTTCCAACAAGGTATTTCTTATGAAGCATTAATTTAATATGAATATGTCAAAAGGTGGGTTTGTTTCTGATCATTTAAATGAAATGACCCCAATGGGGGGGATATATGGGGATAAATGTACATGTAATGTGTAAATATATATGTAATAGGATTGGCATAATAGTAAAGAGGCTGCATGTGTAGGTGTGAATATGTATATATAGAGATCATGTATTCATTATTGAGGAGATGTGAATTGTGATGTACGAATGTAATTGGGTATTTGGAGCATGTTAGCTTATTCTTTAAGTAGTTATTGTATAAATTATATATCTTGGAGTTATGCTACATGATCTTATTTATATACATGGTGTGTACTATTTTATTTTGATATATTAATCATTTGGAACATAAATTTTGGTATCAAAGCATCAATCCTAGGTTTTTTCTTCTCCAAGCAAGTCATCCTATATTTTTTACTGTATTTTTTTTTTGGATGCTTAAGATAGTGAAACTTGGATTTTATTTATAATACATATTAGGGTATCTGTGGTACAAATTTAATCTTCTGGGGCATTATAATTTTGGAGATACAACCTATGGAAGATAGAGTTTTCATCCTGAATTCAGTTTTAAACGAGTCATCTTGGTATTTTCGTTATAAATCATTTTCTGGGATGATTTGGACAACAAAAAATGAAAATTATTTAGAATAACTATCATGGTATCTGTGGTAATTTTTTTTCTCTTTTTGGTCATTATACTATTGGAGATATACCCTGTGGAAGATAAGGTTTTTGACTAGTCCTATAACTAGTCTCAAACAAGTGTTTCAGGTAAAATAGTCATATATGCTACAATGGTGATCCAAATTTATTGAAACTAGTTTCATTTGAGTGAGGATAGTCCATATTATTTATGGTACAAGTTTCAAAATCATGATTTACATATTGGACACATGGCATTCTGTACAAGTTCTCTCTCCAGAAAAGGAAAAACATCAGCAAGGTTTGGGAAGGTTACCATAACTTTCACTTGGAACATCAAATTTTGGTCATACCTATGGCATGGTAGAGAAGACATATCATAGTACTACAGGTTGAAATTCATACTCTGAGGGGATGAAATTTCATAAATACATAAAAAGGAAGGTCGACCAGAAGGACAGACTCCAAATCATGGTTTCAATGGTATTTTCACTTAAAACTATGATAAATTTTGTTTGGGATGTCCGATTGAGACGATTAAAAATCCATTGGAAAGAGAAAACATACAATATTAAATTGGAACAACTATTATAACTCTTTGATATCATTATTACTAATATATTGAGGTTGTAATTTGAGTTTCAGGGTTAGACCTCAATTAAGTATCAATGGCATTACCTACATTTAAAGGAGATGAATATAAAGACGAAATCAAACCAATGGAATGGTTGAGGTTGGTAAAATAATATGGTAAGACTCATTTTTGGGAAAGTATTAGGTTTGATGGTAAATCTTGGGAGTGGTAGAAGAGTGTTAATAATAGACATATCATCACATCAAAACAATTTGAAAAACTCTTCTCAAATAAATGGATCAATGATACAAAAAGGGAGGAGATGTATAAAATTCAAGAGGAGTTAAAAGAAGCAAAATAAGAGATAAACACAAAGGGTGATGAGTTATCTACGATATGAGACCTTAATGATGAGACCTTAATGAAGAACTTGTTAAAGAATTTTAAAAATTAGAACAAGGAATGAGTATTAAAGGGAAGTGGGAAAAGGATGAGGCAAGGGAAGATTTGAAAAAAAAAAGATGAAGAAATATATAGATCACAAAACCATAATGAAAATCTATTGGATGAGGTTAATATATTGAAAGAAGAAAATAATAATTATAAAAATCAAGAAGAAACAACGATCTTGGATGAAGAATATACCAAAAGAATTGAAGAGGAAATTTGCAAAAAGGTTCAGGAATCCATAAATAATGATGAGGTTAAATTGGAAATGCAATCCAGAATTGAAGAAGGATGTTATAATTTTATAAATGGGGTGAAATTGTAGCTTCAGAAGGAGAAATGAGACAATATTCAAGAAGGTGATTGGAAGATACTTGAAGAAGTTGAACTTCATATAGAGGATGTGCATGCCAGATATGATGGTATTATATCCAATGATAGAGTAATCAAAGACCAAGCAAATAGGATAGAGGATTCCATTATCTATGAAAACAAGATAGATGAAATGCATGTGTAGAGTGAAGTAAAAATATCAAGTGGGAAACCATATCAACACCCTCATTACTAGGAAATATTTCAAGGAAGACAAGAAGGTCGATATCAACATTATCAAGGAAGAATATGGAATACTTATAAATATTCATGGAACAAGGTATCACACAACCATTATTCAACAAGATATTATTAGACCAACATTTACTACAAATTGGAGAAGCTTCAACAAAAATACATGGAATCAAGGGCAATAAAATTATGAAACAACTAGACAACAAGGATTATGATTGAAAATAATTGATTTTGAATGGGTGGATCATCATCAATGGAAATAAGAATGAAGGAACATAAGAAAATAATATTACTCGGTTTCATCACATGTGAATCCTTTAATTGCAAAGCTTTGAGGACAAAGATTTTTGAAGGAGCGTACTATGTTATGACCCAAGGGGGGCATATATAGGGTAAATGTATATGATATGACTCTAAT
>SNQJ01S0024151.1:0-11228 GCA_010110895.2 Picea sitchensis | reverse complement strand
GGGGCTAAATTTACATGTAACGTGTAAACATATATGGAATAGGTTGGCCTGGTAGTAAATGGGATTCATGTATATGTGTGAATATGTATATATAGAGATCATGTATTCATTATTTAGGAGATGTGAATTGTGATGTACAAATGTAATTAGGTATTTGGAGGAGGTTCTCCTATTATTTAAGAAGTTATTTTATAACTTGTTTATCTTGGAGTTGTGATCCACACTCACATTTGTACACATGGTGTGTAATTTGGTTTATTATGATATCTTAAGCATTTGGAACATAACATAGAGTGAAGAGGAGGTTGAAGTGAATGTGTTGCAAGTGTCATCCCTTCATTTTGTTGGATGGTATAAAGGAAGGAGTAGCTATTTATCCATGGACGTAGCCCTAATTGGGTGAACCATGTATATTGTTGTCTCTCTTGTATTGTGTTATTCTATGTTTTATTTCCACATTCATTTTTTATTTTTATTTTTTATTATTATTGCTCCACGATACTATTCCTATCACTAGCATGCTACGATTGTTATTTGATTGGAAAACTCGTAGGAATCTAGAAATTTCTAATCATTGGAATTGATGTTACTCATCACTTTCAATATCACGAGTCTTTAGATCTTGGTAAAATGAGATTTTTATCATCCTTGAAGGAGGTGGTTTTATTTTCTTTCTCCCCCCCAAAAATAAATAAATAAATAAATTTACTCTAGACTATAATATTTCCCATTTTTATTGCATTTCCATTCTCAAAACTCTTTTTCTACCCATTATGTGTTGGATTCAATGTTTGTAGTTTTGCAATGTGATATATGTTTCAAATCTATTCACTATGGGGTTTCAAACTCTTTACTTGAATGTCATGAGTTTAAAGGGATGAGTTTGGGTGCAATTCAAGGGGGCACTTCGATAGATAAATGACCTTTAGGCCTTGTATTTAAATGGAAGAAATTCTATACTATGTAGTGAAATTCTCTTAAGGATAGTTTTTTGACACTTCCAAGGAAAAACAAGGTGATATTGTTGGCCTTTGTTCACCTTTAAAACTCCACCATTCCTATGTTTGGGGTCTTGTTTAATTTCAAGTTTACCCTTCCTTTCTATTTTATGTGTAGAAGGTCTTCTTAGATCTATAGGAAACCATTATTACCATCTAGAACATTGAACACCGAGTGGAAATAGTTTTTGGTCCTTACAAATTGTATGTGTTCATAGATATTAAACAACTCAAATATTTTTTTCACAATTTAGGTGGTTTTTGAAATGGATAAAAAAATTATTTGATGTGTAGTTTTCACCGATTAAGATTCGGTTATTGTAGAAATTTCACTTGAAATTTAGGAGAAATTTGTTGTGATGAAAAAATCCTTCTTTTACTACCAAGAATGGGATGTTACATGTTACCCAACAAATATTTTCAGATCTTCTAGTCTGACCTATCCATGGAATATCAAGGAGGTGGTGAAACTTTCATTTGATTGTTCATTAGTTAATCTTGTAGAATTCGAACATATTTGTAAGTATTTCATTGAAGAAGAATAAATATAACCTTGAACTCATCATCTAGTTGAATTGTGGTTTGTGCTATGCAATGATAGACATTTATCACTCTTTCAAAGATTAGAAATTATAATCCTCCAAAATTATGGTAGATAGCCTTCATTTTATTCTCATAAATATTAATAACAAAAACCGAGTTCCAAACTTTACCTTAGCCAAAAATTATTTCGGTAAATTAGCATCATTTCTCTTATAAACATGTTCTATTGTGTCTTCAAGTCTCTAAATCAAATTTGACCATTCAATTCATGATTCATAGCTCACATTAGTTCTTATATGCCCTGTATTTTTTAAAATTCAATACCATCTATTAATCTATCATCAAAATTGAATACAAGTTAACATTATCCATTCAAACTTTGTTTCTTTGGAATTTCTTCTATCATAGTCTATAGTTTAAAACAATTTATTTATTTGTGTTGTAGGTCCTTCATCATGTATGTAAATTATTGGTAATAAGTATTCCTCATTAAGAATATCTCTCCAATCAAATGCCTTTGTTTTACTAGCTCATGTTGCTTCAACTAGAATACCTATAATTTCCTATAAGGGAGAACAAAAACCAATCTCATCATAAAACCCACAATTAGTTTGATTTTATTCCATTTCAATGTAGCAAGTAAATATTATACTATGGCCTATGTAGGTGAATGACTGACCATTATATGCATGGATAAGGTTGGTAATCAATTTTTTACAGAGAGGAAAACACAGATGACAATGGAGTTTTCAAGATTCATGTGAATAGTGACCATGATCAAGATAGATGCACGGAAGAGGCTCTAAGAAAATATCATGTACTCATTTTCCAAAACACCACAGTAGGACTAAATACTTTTCTTATATATGGAAAAAGTTCAACATAATGAATGGGACAATATATACAAATTAATTACTCCATCTTCAAACATTTTGGAATACTAGAGTTCATTTTCCCCATATCAAAATCATGAAATAGTAATTCTGACTTTATCTTATTTATATGCTCGTCATCTAGCTGGACATTGATAACAAATATGTTAGATATTTCCTAGCATTATCATTGCTAGTTTGATTTGTTGTCATTTGAATTGTGTTAACATCTTGGGATAACATTGTTCCTAATAAATTCATTCTGACCTTTGTATTATATGGTAGATACATCTTGTGTATGATATTAAAATATCATCATCTCAAGAAAGGACAAATGTAGATATTAACAAAAATTAACATGCAAGAGAACATGTTTACTTTTGCACCTAGGTGCTAGGTGTTATCTAGGAAGCCTTAAAATTAGTTAAAAAACTCCTTATTTCTTGCAGATGACAATCAATGCTTTGGTCGAGGGTATTGTTGAATGTTATGAAAATGGCATGGAATCCTTTGTTGTGAAATCCATGACATTTCAAAAATGGAAAGAATCACTTTATCACTATATCCTTGGTTAAAAATTGGCAATGGAAGTATTTGTTTAAGTATATGTCAGATAGTTCCACCGGTATGTATTCCAATAATGCGACTCTACAAGAGTGTTTTTTTTATCCTTTCATGTATGTATTTTATTCATGTAGAAAGAAAATTGGTCACATTCTACCGGAATTATTTGTAAACTGCTAAAATTTAGCCCATTTTTTCTAACATGCCTAGTGTACCAATTCAAGCATTCTTTCTTAATGATATATAGATTCTAAAATATTATCATGATAATCTATAGTTGTATAAAAAATAGTAGAGGAAAATGCTCCTTGAATATGGATATTGATTCTTTTGACAACTTCAAGAGATAATCAAATGATATTGTGATACAAGTGTTAAAGTTTTTCATCATATTTTCTTATAGTTATATAATACTATAAAAATTAGTAGAGGAAAATGCTCCTTGAATATGGATATTGATTCTTTTGACAACTTCAAGAGATAATCAAATGATATTGCGATACAAGTGTTAAAGTTTTTCATCATATTTTCGTATAGTTATATAATAAGAATGTATGTTCCATAAGATCATTCATAGAAAATAATGCTAATCAAATGATATTGCGATACAAGTGTTAAATTTTTTCATCGTATTTTCTTATAATTATATAATATCAATCTATGATCCATAAGGTTATTCATAGAAAATAAACATTCAATCCATATAATGGTACATTCAACAAACAAAACTAAGACACACATATGAAATACAATATTGTATCAAAGATAAATCAAGGAATAAGGGGAATTCATATGCAGACACATGTTCTAGTAAAATCCGATAATGTGAACTACATGCCTTACAATTCCATTCACTATGGTCCATTACAAGCATAAAAAATATTATTTTTCATTCAATGGTTGTTTTTGGTCCATACAAAATCATAGCTTTGCAAAAACCACTTTACTAGACACTAATCTAAATGTGAATTACCAATACCCAAATTACAAAACATACTCAATTGACCCCTCCAAAAAATAAAAGATAGAAATAACTTTAAAAAGTAGAAAATGGTATTTAAAATCATCGAGGGTTTGAACCTCCAATAAATTGACAAATAACCAAAAACATGCTTACAAAACATTGACCCTATTTACCTCACCCACAACAATGGCATTCTCTCTAATGAGAGGTGGACGAAACATTTTGGCTTTAAATATAACAAGATCCTTTCTTCTTGCCAATTCATGATGAATCAATACAGTATGTTTGACTAAGTCTCTCATACAATAGTTAGAAGTTTAAAACGAAGGAATTGCAAAATCACTCTTGCATATCTCATGGACTAGCCTGGAAAATTACGATGTGTAATAAACTTGAAGATCCTTTTGTTGTATAATTAAGTAAATGAATGTCCTTTTTTTTTTAAATCATGAAATAACTTTATCCCATTATCTTGTGAATAATTGGCTTTTGAATATGAAATGGTTGTGTTTAATCGACTACTAACTTTGAAAAGGAAAAGTATTTATAAGAGAATAACTAAATCCTATAATCTTCTTTCGAGGTGACATGAAATATATATGCTTCTCTACTTTGATGGGAGCTTGAAAATGGGGATAGTTTGTCTATGATATAGATAGAAATCATCTTAATTATTCTATGCTTTGTGCTTCATAATTGTTCTATTAGTTTCGAGTTTGTATTTAAAAGTTAAAACACTTTTAGTTGGTCTAAAAATCATCTTGATTAAAAAATTACTTTGTGCTTCATAATTGTTCTATTAGTTTTGATTTTGTATTTAAAAGGTAAAACACCTTTAGTTGGTCTATAAATGACATAGTTCTTTTAAATCTCGATTCCTATACTCTACTATGAAAGGGAAACCATCCACTTATCTTATTATTCTTATTTTGTCTCTTAATGAATCGAGTTTGGTTAACAAACCACTTGATATGTAGAATATTCCATTGTATTTCATTGGATGTTTATTGAAAGGCTCAATCCACTTGATTTTACAACCAAGCAACTCAAGCATTGCAATCATATATTCAAGGAGGTATATAGAACATGTATACGGATATGACTCTTGTGATGCAAATTCACAGAAAGAAATCTACAAAGTAGATTGCATCACTTCAGATTGTATACATAATAATAATTTCTAAGTCCATTCCTTGATGTTCAAAACTTAATTCTCATTGTTGTAATATAACAATGCATTGATTTAATTCAGAAAAACTTTCACTCATCAAAACTTCTCAAGTTTTATGATTGATAATCCACACCTTTTAATGCGACAACTTCTCACTTTAGTTGTTCCTTTTGACTCTATCATGAACAAAAATTTTAAATCCCACATTATCGACCATAATATCATTAAATTATTGGCATAGATATGAAATTTTAAATGAAGTGTGTTTCAAATCAAACATTTGAGAATAACCAAGCTTGCAAAATTATAATTATCACCTTCACATGTTTGGGTTTATTTTATTGTATTGTGTAGCAACTCTATCATGTTCATCAAAAAAAAAAATTCTCCTTTTAGGACCCTATGTTAAGGGATGAAAGTGTGTGGAACTAGATGATGCATAAGAGTGCTTACAAGTGATCATCCTTTCCAAGAAATCTCTTCCATGCTCCAGGGTATGCCCAAATCCATCTTGCACTTGTTGGAGAGATAACGTAGTTGGATGGTCCAAACCTAAAGTGGTTGATGTCAATATTATTTTGAACTCATTTGTAATGTTTTCCATGCATTTTTGCAGGAAGTGGAGATGTGAGTTTTCACTAGGTAACTGCATACAAAACTAAAAAAATGTCACAAATATTGTGGAACACCCTTTCCCATCTATGAATTGGATTAACATTATTGAAAGAATCCATGGTTCCATTAACATTATCATCTTCCTACAAAGAAATAAACAAAAAATCATATCAATAGTAAAAGAGTGGTAACAAACATAAAATAAACCAAGTTATGAAATGAATATCATTACAAGAACATCCAAGTCATCTGCAAATTCATAGCCATCATTTCTAGCTATCCAGTAAACAAACATTGCACCATATTAGACCACAAGGACTACTATTTATTGCTAATGATCTAAATATTCAACATGAAATACTCAAATCACCCGATATGGGGTTGTTTCATCAATTCTTATTTCTAACTCTTCTTGTTCCAACATTTTTTTGTCCCTCGTCATGTTAACCTTAATGACTTGCTTGCATATGTAACGAACCTCCTCGTTACGACAACAACTCTGATAACAGGTGCAATTTGTTTTTGTTTTAAAAGTGTGTACACTCGTGTAGAAAGGAAACAGACACACTTGACTCTACGTTGCCACCCGACAACTAACAAGACGCAACCTCGATGATCACAACAAGAAGACATAAGGTGCACAACAACTAACTACAACATTTAATGACCTACTGGGTTATGCATAGTACGAACACAGAAGGAAGAATCCAAGTAGTGGATTTTACTATTTCTGCACAGGAAAGCATGGCGTTTAATCTTAGTCCTCTGCTCCAGAGAGAGAGAAGGTCAGATAGGCTCCTAGCCGACTTCTCAGGCAAAAACTGGTAGCCCGACTACAAACAAGACACAAGCAAGACAAACACAACAAGACGACATACGGCGTACAACAGTAACAACATGTTTTTAACGACAATCAAACGACAATAAGTAAGACTGACTACCCATCCGTCCTACCCTGCAATGGTTAGGACCTCCAAGACACATAAGCAACACTCAAGCCCAGGTTCCCATCAATTTTAACCATTTAAGGTCTCTGGGCTGGCGACTGTTCTGAGGAGCATGGAGGTGTCTACATCCCGCCCGACACCATCAATACCCAAAAAAAAATGCTAAATCTACCAACATCAATGATTAACTAAGATTCATTCTATCAACCACATTTCATTTAACCGAGGGTGAGAGTACTTCTTACTATTAACCATCATACATTAACTTTAATTAACCGTGTAGTAATAATATAGCTCTAAATCAATCCATCATCATTATTATTTATTGGCGCATTAAAACATTCACTCTCTGTACATGGTGCAAGGGTTGTATTCCAATAATCATTGATAAATCTATAATGCAAAAAAACATTGGGATCCATCATTCATTATTACATCAATTCCTATTGCGCACAAGTCTAAAATCTGAAACTTAAAGTGTGGCGAGAAGTCTAATTGCACAAGTACGATAATCATCATTCAACCATCTAGAATATGGGAATACAAGCACCTTACTTAACAACAAGGTAGTCCCACATCTGACCACCTGCAATATTAACAAGGTAACCCACCCCTGAACGTATTTACTGCCAACTCCATAAGGGAAACCAAATATATAAGCATTACTTAAACTTAAAATCATTCTGACACAACCTCTCCCCTTTCTTATGAGATATCATCTAAATTAATAAAATATCCTGATAATATAATAAAATGATAAGGTTAAATAAAGGATCCACCACATAACGCAATAGAAGGATAGAAGTCAATGAAAACATTATTGTTTAATTAAAAAGAGGTGTGACATCATTTAAAATAAAATAAAACTAAATTACTTTCTACATGTCGGATATATATATTTTACCCGACCCATGGAAAACAATTTCATTACCCTTAATATTATTAAATTTCATTATTCCTTCTTCTTTCCGAATAATTACTATAGGTGGGCCATAATACCCTAAATATCAATCAGAGGCCATCATTCAAATGTCTTCTATAGAAATATTTCCAAAGGGTTTCTAGACTTAAGGTACAAGAAATATGAGCACACTAGAGGACAACATTATTGTAAACAATTAACAATGTCCTTACATTCCTATGATGTCAAGGTTATAGAGCATTTTTCCAAAAGCAAGGATATTACATTTTCATGTTTCAACGATAAATTACCATGACAATAAAACTACCATGACATCACCATCAAGGCTAGCATTATTACATTTGTAAAATAGAGACCTGCAATTCAACTAACTATTTTCACAATAAAACTACAATTGCTTTATATTGCATTATCATTCCCTAAAACATAGTCAAGGATTGCATGGTTTATTATAATTAGTTACAAACAAATACCATAAAATACCTCCCTATTAACTAATACTAACCTCACTTTGCCTTACGCTGCAATAACATTACCCTAGAACAGAGTTAACGTTACCTTGACATTTCATCAACTTTAACTTTTACATTACTATTTTGTAATAATACCAACTTCCCATCTACCATTCAAACTAACAACATATTTCACTATAACCTTACCTATACATGTTGCACCTATTGTATTTTCTTATCAAAATCAAACACTTGATCGCAATCATAAAATTGACGTGAACTTTAACTCAAGAACTAAACTATAATTCAATTTGTTATTTAATTCAACTAATTAATTAACAACTAAACTAAAGAACTAAACTAAACTAATAATTCAAAGGCAGAAGTTGGCTAGTGCACGACACAATTATGAGAATCCATAAGGAAGCAATACCCTTATCCCCAAATAAAAAATGCTGACACGTAGAGACTGAGGCACATAAACCGCCACCTGTCAAATAATTATGGCCTAACCCACGCAAATTCTATCAGTTACTACAGAATCCAGCCTTGACTAAATTATGTAGAACGATGTCATTAACCATTGAAGCACAATAATTTGCATGGCATCAGCCGCAATAACCAATAAAAAAAAGAAACAACTGTCACGGAATTAAAGGAGGCCGGCAGGGAATTAAAGGAGGCCTTGCAGAAAGGCGAAACTCCTACAGTCGGTGGGTTGGTTGAACAGGCTAGTCTGGGTCAGAGGCATTACTTCCACTGACCAAGGCGCTCCTCAAAATTAAAAAACGGGAGGTAAGGGAACAAGGCGCCTGCAGATCCAGCTCGACCTACCAATGCCTGCGGACTGGCTGGGCGACTGAATGCTGGCGCACACCAGTAGGGATACCACATCTGTTTTCCTTGATTCATTCAAATTAATTTAATTACATACAGAGTTAGCATCAACAGAAACAGAATTTGTCAACTGCGTGATGAAGGTCTTGAAAGGAACCCAAAAAGAAACAGAATTTATCAACTGCGTGAGGAAAGTCTTGGAAGGAACCCACCTCGTGAGTGGCGAACAGTCAGCTGAGGGTAACCACGCGCTGAGGCAACAAGCGGGTAAAACTAAAAAAGAAAGCGTAGATAACCAATGAATTTTGCAGACCTGAGGGATGCGTGATTCGCCCATCTACCCAGTCAAGAGATGCTTTAAAATACCCAACTGAACCGCAGACAACACATGGACTGGTAGGGAGGATGGCTTTTTCAAAATTTGTTGTGTAAATACAGGAACCCAATAAAGATGCTAAGGGTAAACCGGGTGAAAACGCCCTTAATTTATGTGGCGGGCTCCAGCTATAACAATACTCATTCAAGCCAAAATATCGCTAGCCGTGTGTGTAATTGAGGGACTGTGGGTGAGCGTTGTGCGACCAGCTTCAACACTGGGTAGAAACATGTGAAATCCTTACCACTGGTCAGGTTAATTTGAACCATAGGTGAAGAAAATTACAGACACTGTGTTAACCCATTCCAGTACCATTTTAATCGCAGAGATAAATTAATCTTTGTGTTGAAATTACAGGCATAAGAAAATCACTGCCCAGAAAAGGTAACATAGACAGGATTCGTTACAGAGTTTTCAATAATTAAAGCATAGCAATTCCCACTCCAAAACTAAATTCACTGACAGAAATAACAAACATCTTAATCGCCAAGGAGCAGAAATAAAACAACCATTAAATCTAGTTACAACCAATATTCTGATACCAGCGTAAATCATAATGCATCCTAATCGACCCAATTAGTTAAACAAAAACCATACCGTTGCCTTATCTCCCGCCTCGAGTGACGACCGCGCTCCATGTTGCTCCTGCTCCGCGCCGCTCCCGCTTGCCGACCGTAGAGACTACACCGGTACCTCCCAGCCAATCGCTAGGGGTACTCTGCTTCCCCCTTAGCCCCCCGAGCTGCAAAGGGGCCACACACAAACCCGATGGTCCATCTAGCTTCCCAGCTCGCCTCGCAAGGCTGAGCTACCACTCCTATCCGAGCTGGAAAGTCCCAACTCCTCACAAGCAATCAGTCAAGTCACAATCCGACAACGTAACGTTACACTATCAACCGATCCCCTTTCTTCCTCATCTCCCTTTTCTTTTATAGAGTTTTGAGACCCACCAACTTTCCTAAATCACATTTATTTTAAGTTTTAATGAAAACACTCTAAATATTCTCGGTCGTACAAGTGTCATGCATCCCCCACGTTTCTCCAACATTATTTTCTTTAAATTGATTAAAAGACTCATTTCCCTCACCCACCTAGAGTTGCTCCTAAAATTACTCCTAGGTGTTCCTATATCCCCTTACATGCTTTTAATAACTTTCCCTAAAATGAAGTTGCTAAATTTAGTTTATTTTAGACAGTTCTTAATTGCAGATTCCTTACTATGTTGACTTGCTTTTTACCCTTTGTCCCCTTCTTTCCTTTATTATGTTTCCTTTATTACTTAGTTTCCCTATTTTTATTATTCCCTTCCTTTCTAAAACCAAAAAGGTAAATGCGCTAATTAATCTTTTCATTTATTATTTATTTAATATCTTTTGTTCTTTCACAAGTTAGGAATTAAATTCCTCTTTGCAAATTTTTAAATCCCTTAGTTTAATTAAGTCCTTACTCTCTTCATTTACCCCAAGAATTTTATGAAGACCCAACTATTACCTAAGTGGGTTTTTGTTTAAAATGTTATTTTTATTCCAGGGTCCTTTTCTTAAGGTTAGACTAAATTTTTACCCTAAAAAGTTTTAGACTTAGGACTTAGATTCTGAACTGGGCGACACTTGGTTAGGGAAGTTGTTTAAGGATTTCTTAAGGTGTTAATGTCTTAGGGCCATTTAGGTTTGTTTCTTCATCATCATCAATGTGACGTGCCCTTCAGGACGCACTACATGCTCCAAGGGTGCCACTCGCCCCATTCGTTTCTTTTGCGCGACGTACCCTTCAGGATGCACCACGTGCTCCAAGGGTGCCACTCGCTTCTTGTGGTTCTTTTGCGCGGCATGCCCTTCAGGATGCACCACGTGCTCCAAAGGTGCCACTTGCCAACTTGACTGATTGGTAAACATCTATAACCCCTGGAGTCAACACTCCGCTAGGTGAACTTGTGGGAGACTAAGGGCTCTAAGGAATAAGGCCCC
>SNQJ01S0024150.1:120402-132610 GCA_010110895.2 Picea sitchensis | reverse complement strand
CACAAACTCCATCAAAAAAGTGTGGAATCGATTGCGATGATGGAGAGGTGAATATGGATGAATTTTATGGTGGGGATATGCCATCAAACAATGTATTACCTCTTGTGAGGATATGAGAGGAAAATTATAGCCACCATGTGTAAATATCATAACACTATAAGGGACATAATGGATTAATTGAGCCAAAAGATTTAGCTTACCTCGTATAATGAAGGGCTCTAGACATAAGTGACCAAGATTTAACACTTTATAAAGGTTGATGAGATTCATAGAACTTTCATTGGCAAACTATGATCTAGACTACACCAATAGATTTCATTTCGGGATAGGTTAAATAATCTTTTCTTTTAAGTTTTATTATCAAACAAGACACTAAGAAAATGGCAACACTCAAATACATCCAAAGTGCATTACCGAATATAATATATTGGAAACATTTATTTAATATTTATAAGATCATATTTTCGTTCAAGGAACTCTTAGAGGAGTAAAAGGGGGCCATTTGTTGGCACCCTATTTTTCACTTTTGCATGGAAAATGGATCCTTATGATGATGAAGGTGAAGGGTTAGAGGAATTAACCATGTCTAGGGATTTCGTAAGAGTTATAAGGAGATTGTGCTATGTTGGATCTTATGAGTATTAATGGAATGATGGTTGGTTTGACTACCCCTTAAAAACTTTGTAACATTCAAATACGTCCATAGTTCATTACCAAATATAATATATTACAAATATTTATTCAATATTTATAAGATCATATTTTCTTTCAAGGAACTCTTAGAGGAGTGAAAGGGGGCCATTTGTTGGCACCCTATTTTTCATTTTTGTATGGCACATGGATCCCTATGATGATGAAGGTGAAGGGTTAGAGGAATTGACCATGTCTAAGGATTTTGTAGGAATTATAAGGAGAATGTACCATGTTGGATCTTATGAGTATTAATGGAATGATGGTTGATTTGATTACCCCTTAAAAACTTGTTATTTTATGAGTGTGTTGAGTATTGATGCCTAATTTGATTGTCGAACACCAACATGTCTAAACATGCTCATGATGTTGTGTAGCGAAAGGTGGGAATGTAGCCTGATGCTTAACACTTATATTATATTTAATTAATGCACTTTTATGAATTTTATATTCAATTATTTTAAAAGTGGATACAATTCATTTATTTCAGTGGTGGGGATTGTTGGCTTCATATTTTGATTGTTTTATTGCGATGATCAAATCCTTTTTGCATCGATATTACATATGCTATGCTTCATATTATCCATTTTGAAGGAGTTTCAAAGGTTTATATATTAATTTATCATGGATTCACATCAGGTATGTATAATTAGTGTTTTTGTAATGATTTTGAGATCAATTCAGTTCAGTTTAATGTTTATAAAGATCTAGCGTTCTGGTTTTCTTGCAACAGGTTAGAATTGTGATCTGATCCTCCATCCGACACTGTTATAGGCAACAAAGTTCAAGATTTATTTGTGAGTGGATGAAGTGGAATCATAAAAATCCGACAAATGGGTTTTGTGCGTAATATGCCCAATTAGGTCCCTTAGGAACCATTTTGTGAAATTCTGGATGCATTGAGAGTAATTCGTGGTTTTCGATTCGACATTCAACACTCCATCCGACACTCCATCCGACACTCGGAGTGCAAAGGAGTTGGTGGTTAGCACATTGGCAACCTTTAATAGACGAATCGGGGATATGGGTTTTATGCCCCCTCATGCCCTCCAACTATAGAGCTCGACACACCTCAGATTGGGCAGTTGTAGTGATCGTTGAGTGTCTCACGAAATTGATAGAAGATGCTGTTGTTAGAAGCTCATTTAATGAGTTTGTTGTTTTTAGAGGAGGACGACCCTTCCAGTGGTCAACCTCGCAAGCTATAACTTATCTACAAATACCACTATCAGTGGCACAACCACATACAAAATTTTTAAGAAGAATTTTATTGTGTAATTCAGATATTCTCTGCAACTTTTGTTCCAGACTTCATTTTTTGATTAATGATAGAATTGTGTTGAGTTAAGCCTGCGTTTTATTGTTGGAGTGTAGCCATGACCTGCTGGGGGGCCCACTAGTGGTCTGGGTGACTGTATATCAATATATATCATGTGTTTATCTTATTTCTTAGTTAGAATTTATACGTGTTTCTTTGTTGTATGTATTTTTCAGTTTCACTTACTGTATATGTCAATTATAATTTGATTATCTAATTCGTCTTTCCTTAATTGTAGATTGCTTGTAGGAGATGGTTAATTATCATGTTGTGTTTCTTCTTTCTTAGCTTTGAATCGTCCTACAAGATACTAATTTAGATAGTATATTAAAGTTTTAATTAGTTACTTTGGTTCTGGCAACTAAAATAGAGCATTAACTTAGACAAAGGATTAGTGTAGGCAAAGTTTTAATTTAAGGTTGTTTGCAAGCTTTGATGGATTAATTGTTTCAAGTTTTGTTAGTTGTAATCAAGATAAATTTAATTACCAGTTCAATTAAATCTTCATAGATATATTTTGTTCATTAATCTTGCCTTAGTATGATAGGATATAAATAGATTTTTGGATTATGTTTTCTAAAAGCATTTTAGTTTTGAAATATGATTTTTAATGATAAGATTAGTTCAATTTATATCATAAAATCTCAGTTATGGATTTGAATTGTAATTTTTAGTTGATATTGATTAGGAATTAGAAGAGTGAATTCAAATTAGGATTTTTAATCATGAGTTCGTGAGTTTATAGATTTGCTTGAATTGGTATAAGAGTGTTTTTAATCGTTGATGATTGATGCATGAAGTTTAGAGATCACATGGATTTCCAAGATACTTAGTGTTGCTTCTATGATAGAAAATCTTTCTTTAGATTGCCTTATTCACACTTTCCATTTCTCTGTAGAAGTCAACATTGAATTAATTCCACTTGAACTATCACTAATGGTCAGATGCCATCGTGATGTTATTCGACACTAAAGACACAATCATCACATTTGAATACTGTCCTTCTCTTTACTGCAAGATAGAAATAGTTTTGATAAGATAGAATTTGAATACTTTGCAATGCTTTTGGTTCAGTAGATTAATGTTTATTCTTTGCAAAATAGAAACAGATACGAGTTCTTTTTAAGAACATAGTTCACTTGTCAAAATAATTTTGATAGATTAATTGCTTACTTGCTTGCTTACTTGTTCACTCAGAGATAGATAGATTAAATAGTTCAGAGATAGATTACTTGTTATTTTCTTATCCAAAGATTTCTTGCTTATTCAAAGAGTCCCTTACTTAGACTAATTGTTCATAGTGATAGATTGCTCTTCATTATTTGATTTTATTGGCATTAGACTAGGTGAGGCTAGGCTAGATTAGAGCTCTAGACCTGCACATACAGTGTTGGCACCTCGAAGCCTACGAGCCCCGGGTTGACAATTTAATGTCGAAATAGAAGCATATATTTTACTTGACATTTTTGGCACTGTTGTCGAGGAGGTGCTAAAGGGATTAGAGCTTGGGTAGGTAGGTTGCCTTTAATTACACAATAAGGGGGAGGAGAAACTTTAAGATGAGATCTAAGAACTTGCACATCTATTTTAATGGGTCACTCCAAAGCCTTGGTGTTCCCTTTTGTTGGCCCTCGACCAAGTTTTGAGAGAACATTGGTCATGTTTGACAATTTTTGGGACTTCGAGAGGCTGGTCGAAGATGGAGCACCCAGGCGGAGCGGAGATCGCAGGATCTCGCTCATTTTGAGGGTTTTTTGGGTTATTAGAGTTTATGTAATAGGTATGGGATGTCGGCCCATGGGTTTACCCATGTTTAGGCCCTGTTGTAATTGTATAAATAAGTAGATAGGACTTAGAGAAAATGTGTCTGTCCTAGTTGGCTTTGTGCAATAATATGTAAAAATTGATAAGTGTGGAGAATAGTTGTTGGCTTTGTGCCTACTGTGTGTTAAGACTTGCATAGCTAAGTGCAAGAGATTATAAGAAGGCTTTGTGCTGGACAAAGGAGTTGACTTTGTGCCTTGACCTACCCTTTGGGAAGGAGGATCTGGTGAGGTGCGCACAAATCTCCTGTCCTTTATGGAAGATGGATTTGTGGCTTTGTGCACAGGAGTAGAAGAATGTAAGAATCTTGAAGACTAATAAAGAAGAAGAAGAAGATTGGTGGACATAGCCCCACATTGGGGTGAACCATGTATATCCTGTGTTGATGTGCTTTGTGCAATGTTATTCATGTTGTTTATATAATTATCTTCTTAGTGCACTGATCTTGATGCATGATATATAGATACATTTAATTCTTAGTGCTTTGTTGATGGTAAATGAATGCTAGATCCGAGTTGATGCTATGTGCTAAATTATTGAAATTGTTTGATCTACTTATTAATGCATTGTTCTGTAGTTAGGGTTTGTCCTGCGATGTGAATAAGGTTCAAGAAATAATGCATGTTATTGGATAAGTTCTTTGTTAAGTGTTGTAATCACAGATATGTGTCCCAACTAGGTTGTAGACACCTTAGTCCTGCAACCCCCCCGCCTCTACCTTGAGTGAGACTTCATATGCTTCATAGGTGTTGCCGAAAGGGTCGGTAGTTAGGGTTTTGTTATTGTGTTGTTGAAGCATTGAACCCTGGGTCTACCCCTATGCCAAAAAATTGTTCCATTATAGGCTCACAAAGCTTTAACTTCGCTGGAATAGAAGAACCGCACAGAACGAGACTTCGCCACGATGAAGCTATATGATCATTGGAGGCGTCCCGACCGTTATAATGATGCTCTATAATGGTTAGAAACATAGTTATTGTTGGAAATACCCTCGTTGGAATGTTGGGACCATGACACAATGGATGGATTAGTATTGATTGAGGCATTCCTGCCCGTTGGAGGAATTTGTTACGACATTGCTTATTTAACCCGTCAGACGCTGCGTCAGGACCAATTTTTGTAAACTATGATATTTGAGCTAACTAAGAACCCATTGTATCGCGCTATGCTTACTAGACCTCACCATTCATCTGATTTCCTTGTCTGTCTTTTCGCCTACCCGAGTTATTTGATCCCGAGTGTGCATGTTGGGCAAACATAGCGCTGTAGAGAAGTCTGTCGAGGAGATTATAATAGACCTCATGGATAAGAAAGTCATGTCTATAATAATATAGGCATCATCGACTGGTGGATTGCAAGCATCCCCATCAACTGCACGTCGGTCTATCCAACCCGCTGCTGAGAAAAGAAGCAAGCACCGCGACAATCTGGCGAATGCAAAGCAGATCTCGTCGGACTACATACCACCTTTGACTGGCACAATGAACCACGATAGTGTCCCATGGGATTTTGAATATACACTGATCATTGCATACCTCCCAAAGTGGATACACGCAGTTGGACCTCATTTGGGACTGATCCCAGCTCTCAAGATAAGTGACTTCAACCTGGGAGACTGGAAGAACCATGCGATGCTCTCACTGCATAGGTACCTAATGAAGACAACCAGGAAGAAGCCCAAGATGGTTCCTTAGCTGTGGATTAAGGAGCTCACAAGATCAACAATATTGAACGTGATGAAGATCCCCCACTTCGGCGGACATGAGGAGGTTAACGCTTGCGTTAAACTCCTCCTATCGTGCTACCATGGAGGGTATATATGGATTGATAGGAACGTGACTATGGATCCGATGATCATCCATCACATCACTGGATTGAGCATGCAAGGACCTGAACCTCAAAAGTTCTACCCAGGGAAGGCTGTAGATCGCTCCCTGGCACAACGTATAAAAGAAAACTATGGCGATGTAGAGAAGGGGAAGTGAGGCTACAAGGTAGCCTCCATCCAGGATGGTGTAGTGTGTCTTGCTTGCCAACTAATCACTGGCAAGATCGTCAGAAATAACCGGCTGATGCAAGTCACAGAGTTCCTTGTCGACCTTGCAGAAAAGTGTGTTGAAGGAATGTAGATGAACTGGGTGAGTTGCCTCGTCAACAAGTTGGAGAAGGACTGTTGTGGAGCACAAGATCAAGGGTACGAGTTCCATTTCAGTTGGTTACTGATTTTAATTGCATTTGTCACTTGGGAGATGCCAGAGGGAGAGACATTCCCAGAAGTTGAGCCATTAGAGCCATTGGCCGCAAGGTTCTCCACCTTGTGGTACATGAGTGATATGGTGAAGTAGTGGCAATCGAATGTGGTGTTCCATGCTTACTACATAAAACTGAAGCATGCCATTGAAGCATTTCCATAGATGACCCCAAACACTTTGCACACATACAAGCCACTAGCAAAGTTCCACATAGACTAACACTTTATCTACATCACTGCGCGTCAGGATGAAAGTAAGGAGGAGCTACAATTGTATTATAAATTGACTGATGAAGACATGGAAGAGATCACTAAGTAATGGACGACCAAATTCCTTGTATCAGTCGAAGATGTAGAGCTATCTGACCTCGACATCATCAGAAGTCCTTTGGTCACCTGGACCGAGTATGATGGACAGACTAGTGCGAAGAAAAATAAGAAAAAAGAGGAAGTCTAGAAGATAGATACTGATAGGGCTTCGGAGGAAACTGTGCCTGACTCACTTGAAGGAGGAGGGGGAGATGAAGTAAACGAAAAAGAAGGAGGGAAAAAAGGATACAATCAAGAAAAATTTGAGGTAACACCACCGAAGGATACCCTTACCACAACAGAAGCATCGAAGAAGAGGAAGGTTTCCCTGGAGAAACCTTCAGCAAGAAAGAAGGACCCCGCCAACAAGCCTCAGTCGAAGAATGTGCTCACCATCGATGACGTTGATCTCCTCATCGCAGCCGTAGAGGACGCTTCACAAGACATCTTATAGAAACATGTAGCAAAGTATGAGTCGATGTATGAAAGAATAGAGAAGGATCTCGAGGACATACAACAAGCTATCCATTCGAGCCGCACAGTACATACTGTGCCTTCTTTAGCGAAAATTGTAGAATTGGGGGATGAGCCCTCCCAATTACGTAGATTATAAAATGCAACAGAGGCTCGACTTGGTCGAGCCTAAGAAGAAAAGGAACAAGCTACAAAATCCATGAAGCAAGAAAAGGAGGAGGCCTTAGAGAAACTTTGAGTTGCGCAGTAGGAGAAAGACGAAATTAGGGCGACGTTCGAGGAGGAGAAAGAGAAAATACAGAAAGAAAAAGACCAACTGCTCACAGAGAAGACTGTGGTCAAAGAGGCAATGACTAGAGCACTTCACTTTGTGTTGGGCCTAGCATAGGAGGAACCAGAGTCAAGTGAGATGCAAGTGGGGAAGCTCGCAGAGGTCATTCAACATTTTCAAGCGAGGCTAATGGAGCTAGAACTCCAAGCAGTACCAAGAACTCCGCAAGAAGTGCACAATTAGAGGGAAGAATCTACCAGGAACACAACAGAAAGAATAAGGGCATTGGCCTCAAAGTGTAAACAATTAAGTGATTGGAGTGCACAGACCTATGAGCACCTTGCAGAAGATCCGAAGCTNAAATTGGAAGCACAACTCCAGGAGATGAAGCAGCAGGTGTCTACCATGCAAGCACAAATGAAGCTGCTTACTGCAGTTGAGAACATGAAGAGGTCACAGGAGCAACGCGCAATCTAGCAACAGGTTACTACCATCCAAAGAAAACTCATGGAGGTGACACAGAGACTCTAGCAGGTGCAGGACAAAGCCTTGACACTATTTGAAGAGATCAAAGGACAAGGCTCACAACTGGAACAAGTAGTTACGACAGTGGAACAATGCTTGGAAGGGCCTAACACTGAGCAAGTAATTCAGGAGTTCGCCAAGTGGGAATATCTGGTGAACCAGCAAGTCAAGGCAGCTCGAGACCTTCGAAGCAGTGTTGCCTAGATTAGAGTGACTCGGGACGAGTCATAGGTGAGTGTTGGGGGCTTGTTGGCCCTCGACCAAGTTTTGAGAGAACATTGGTTGTGTTTGACCATTTTTGTGACTTCGACAGGTTGGTTGAAGATGGAGCACCCAGGTGGAGCTGAGATCACGAGATCTTGCTCGTTTTGTGGGTTTTTTTGGTTATTAGGGTTTATGTAACGGGTATGGGATGTCGGCCCATGGGTTTACCCATGTTTAGGCCCTGTTGTAATTGTATAAATAAGTATATAGGACTTAGAGAGAATGTGGCTGTCCTAGTTGGCTTTGTGCAAGAATATATAAAGATTGCTAAGTGCGGAGAATAGTTGTTGGCTTTGTGCCTACGATGTGTTAAGACTTACAGAGCTAAGTGCAAGAGATTGTAAGAAGGATTTGTGCTGGATAGAGGAGTTGGCTTTGTGCCTTGACCTACCTTTTGGGAAGGAGGATCTGACAAGGTGCGCACAAATCTCCTGTCCTTTATGGAAGTTGGCTATGTGGCTCTGTGCACAGGAGCAGAAGAATGTAAGAAGCTTGAAGACTAATAAAGAAGAAGAAGAAGATTGGTGGATGTAGTCCCACACTACGGTGAACCATGTATATCTTGTTTTGATGTGCTTTGTGCAATTTTATTCATGTTGTTTATATAATTATCTGCTTAGTGCAATGATCTTGATGCATGATAGATAGATCCATTTAATGCTTAGTGATTTGTTTATGGTAAATGAATGCTAGATCTGAGTTGATGCTATGTGATAAATGATTGAAAGTGTTTGATCTTCTTATTACTGCATTGTTTTGTACTTAGGGTTTGGCCTGCGATGTGAATAAGGTTCAAGAACTAATGCATGTTATTGGCTAAGTGCTCTGTTAAGTGTTGTAATCACAGATCTATGTCCCAGCTAGGTTGTAGACACATGAGTCCTGCAACGCCCCTGCCTTTACCTTGGGTGAGACTTCATCTGCTTTGTAGGTGTTGTCGAAAGGGCCAGTAGTTAGGGTTTTGTTGGTGCACTGTTGAAGTGTTGAACCCTAGGCTTTCCCCTGTGCCAACACATTTCCGCAAGAGTGTTTACTTTTTCTGCAAGTTTGCTTACTTTTCTTAGTTTGTTTACTTTTCTCAGTTTGTTTACTTTCCACAATTTACTTTTCTGCAAGCGTGATTTCTGTCCTACACAGTTGTTTACTTTCCCGCAATTTAGTTTTCCTGCCAGTGTGTTTATTTTACTGCAAGAGTGTTTTGTTTGGTTTACGAAAATATGCTTTAAATATGTATTTAAGTTTTTAGGTAGTTGTGATTAAAATCTTAAAAAAATCTATAATAACAAAAAAATTGGGTGTTTTAAGAACCCCATACACTAATTCCTGTGTGAGGTAGGATCCATCAACCAACATAATGAATTCGAAGGTGACCATTAGTTTGGGAGAACTCTCTCAAATCCTAGCAGCAACTGGGATCTCTTCTTTTCAGGAAGAACACATCTTGACAATAGTCAATAACTTGTCTACCTCTCCGGAAATATTAGAAGAATCAAGGTCCTATGAGCTACAAAATGATTTTCCTTGCCAAACTGTGAATGAAGATGAAACATTATGGACTACATCCGGTGGAGACCAATCATTAAGACCCGAGATTGAGGAGTTCTCAACATCCATCTCAGCAGATCCTTTATGTACTTAAGAAATCAATCATCCAGAAGAAGAGGATCTGCATAGCATGATGAATGAGAGAACACAAATTACTGTTGATGAACATCAAGATTACATTGAAATTTGGTTTCAAGAGGTCATCATGCCACAATACTATTCTCTTCTTCAACACCTTCTGGTGCCAAAACAAGTAGGTTGGTTGGTTCTTCATATCCATGTAATCACTGCGGTAACTTTTTCATATACAGATATGGGTATGTTTCTTATCTTGCTTCGCACATGGTTACATTGTAAAAGTTCTTACAGTTGAATACATATTTTCCTTTCTTTTTAGGTAGAGTAGGATAATAAATAAAAGCTACATGTTGTTAGTTTAGCTTAAAGTCTAATGCAACCTCATTTTACATTTTCTTTTTAATAAAATAACTATGAGATACATGTTCCTGTGACTTGATCTCATTGATCTTATCAGTTTTTGATATTTTAGAGTGTGGTTTTTGACAAACAGTTTTAGAAACTTTTTGTAGGTATTTATCTAAAAACAAGTGGACAACTTCAAGGAGACAAAAAAGGGAAGTATTTTCCTTCAAAAAGAGATATTGCTATATTTGAACCTTGTTGTCTGCTTAAGCATTAATTGAATAATGAATTGTTGTGAATTAGCCATATTTTTTCAAGATTTCTATCTTCGTTTTTCTCAAAGCATCTTTAATGGCAGTTGCTCTTAACCTCCACCACTAGAGGATATAACGAAGTGACACCTTGTCTTATCAAACCTAGAGATTACTCATATAATTTCCCCAAGAAACCTGAGTAGGTGAGTAACGTATCTATATTAAAGAGTAGAAAGAAGGTTTGATTAGCGGTTAGCCATGGAAACATCACTATAACTTAAAAAATAAGAAGAAAGTGAGTCGAGCCTAAAGATACCTTTATGTTCTTTTCCAATTTTACCATCCACAACACACTAAAAATGATTGATTATACCATATATTTGTATAGGCTACGTCCACTAAAGTACCCTTTACATCAGGACAATCTATAAGGAATACATAAAGAAGAGTCTTCCTCTAATATAAATACCATCCCAATGTTAAAATAAAAGAAAAAGGTTTTTCAGAGCTGTCTCCCCATCTTCTTGCAAAAAACAATCTTTATCTAAAAATATTAAAAGATGGTGGACCAGTATTTGTTGTAAAAGGGTGTAAGAGGCTAACCCATCGGGATACTAAACAAGTCTACTGGCAGTGGGTATCGACATGTGGTATGACTAGGTAAAACCGTTAGAGTACTGAACAAGCTTGTTGGCAGTGGGGCATTCTACCTAGTGAGGGTGATAACCTGACAAACAATAAACCAAATTCCTAAATCTTAAATTTGTCCTATTGTACGACATTACTTGTAGACAAAGTTGAAAAGACGTATGCATGGTTAAGAAAAGGTCAATGAACTCCATAAATCTTCCATTGGGAACTAACTTTAAGACTATCCTAAGACTCTCTTGCCTACATCTTCTTAACTATATGTAGGATGTTCTGTCCTACAGGTGGGGTCATATTTTAACCGTCTTGTTAGACTAATGTGTGAAATTTATCTCTACACTTGGGAAGCTGTAAATCTTAGGCTATTGGGAGAATTGACTGGTTCCCTATACTTTTTATTGTGAGGTGTCACAATACTTAGGAGTGGGGGAGGGGTTTCCTGAGCTGACAAATGATAAAAACTGCATATCTATATTATAATCCATGAGAAGAGGAAGTATAATCTTTGTAAAAATTATGTTATATTGTTTTCACGATATTTCGAGCTATTATATCAACAATTGTTTTTATTGAAATGCTAAATTCTATACTACTGGCATCACTGTGTGTTATAATCTTGATGTACATTGTGTCAATTACAGATTGTTAAATGTTCACTACAGATTTGTGTTACACGGCTATGGACAGAGGAACAGATTATTTAGCAGAGGAGCAAATTGTTTTATAACATTACAAGAACAATGACAAGGCAATTAACAATGGATCATTCTATTTGTTATAACCCTATAATTTATAGGATCAACTCGTGACTGGAAATTTTATCCTTGTAATTTGTTTTGGATTTCAAATAATGTTTCATCCTGCAAATGATTNAAAAGAGAATAAAAGAGGGCATAGAAGAAAAAATGAACAAAGCCCCATGCAATAACAATGACTTGAGCCATACTGTTTAAACATGGTCAGGTCCTTTTCAATTGATGTTGATAGGATTACTGAATAATCTTGGCTGAACTGTTTAATCTTAGCCAAGTAGATAGGTTAGTTAGTGAATAAATTTGACCAAAGTGTTCAATCCTGATCAAATAGCCCTAGGATAGAGTAATTTCTTAGCCCAACAGTTTAATCTGGGCTAAAGGTGTAGGCAGGCAGGATAGGACACATGCTAGCCAGATTTTCTTTCAATAAAGTTTGTATGGTGTTCAAAGAAAATGTATGATTCTGATGATTGAGGTGTTTTCCTAACCCCATGGTGACAAAAGCAAGGGAAGCAACGCACAAAACCCACAAAAAACATTAAGCCTAAGTTTTGCTGCACATATTAAATCACGCTCGAAGATTAAAGATGGTGCATAGATCTACGACAGAGCTATTGGTGCCTAGATCTATGGCTGAGAGATGTTTCCGGACCCCCC
>SNQJ01S0024150.1:79728-120242 GCA_010110895.2 Picea sitchensis | reverse complement strand
GTCTGGAATGAAGTGGTTTTTCCTGGCGGATCCCACCCTAACATGGCATGAATCGATTGCATTAGAACCCCTCCACTCCAAAACCACTTACCACCCTTCTAACATACCGTCGTCGTTTCATGACGTCACACCCCACTACTTTTCCCCTATAGGTCTCATCTCATAACTCTGTCAGTTCATCCCACCTGGTCACTCGTCACAAGTCACCTCACGCTTTTCATTCTCCAATCAAAACCCCCCACATCACCCTGTCGCACCCATCACTCATCCTTCACCTGCCATCTCACACTTCAAACGATCCATTGGCTATTTACTACTAGCTAACATATTCGTAGCCTGTTGACCTATCCCCCGTGCCCAAAGTATACCTGTTCACTCAAAACCAGCCCCTGTTCCATCATTTGCAAACTGTTCACTCTCTCCGCACACCAGACAACCTTGTCCCCTCACTGATCCAGTCATCGAACCAGCCATAGCCATTACCTGCTAACATTTTATTTCAATTGTAGGTACCATTGGAAGCGATGGCACCAAAGTCTAAAAAAGCAAAGGTCGAGGAAAATCCTTTCCTCCCACCTCCTGTTGAACTCGACAGGATCCCATTAGCTGACAAGGATTGTCTGATCTCAGAGACCAGGTGCTAATTTTATTTCAGAGAATTGCAGTCATGGTTTAAAGACAAATTCCTAGATCAAAGTGATGAGATTGGGCTCTGGGAGTCCAATCTTCCTCTCTATATTTTTCCCCAAGTCCATCATTTCCCCTAATTTGCCCTCAAATGTCAAGCTCATTACCTCCACAACCAGAGAGTTGTAGTTTCTTCGTCCAGAGAAACTCTTTTCTTCATCACGCCAGAGGCCATTGATCAAATGATGCAGATATCTAGAGCTGAATCTGCCTCCCCTTTCAACCTTGAGCTCTTACTCCCATAGGATGCTCAGCTCCCCAAGAAAAATCCCCCGTATCATTCCTCCCTGTTCTCAGAAAAGGGAAACCAAGTGATTTCATCCCTTTGTTGTCTACTTGGCTATTATTCATACGAATGGGTAGATGAACCTATATTGGGGTTCCTATCCATTTTCTCTGTTGAGGAAAGGGACACCATCCAGTTTGACTACATCACTTTCCCGGCAGAGAACATCCACGATCAGCTTTCTAAATTCGCCACAGAGGGCATGTTCCGGTATTCCTCAATACTGGCTTACATGTTCACCTTCTTTCAAGTAGAAAGGTTCTCCTTCCCTATGCATAAAATGGACAAGGATGACAAACCATGGGCAGTAACATCTTGGACTTCGCTGTTCAGAAGGAACTCCACAGAGTTCAGCTTCAAATAGTTCATTGAGCACTTTTACCATCCAGCGATGAGCATGCTCAGTGGGAGACCAGAGCCAAGGATAAATGAAGAGATCTAGAGAATATTACACCTCTCAGACCTTGCAAAGACGCTTTATTGGTACCTGTATCAAAATCATAGAAATCAGAGTATACGGGTGCGAATTAGCTCCATACAAGCTGCCTAAGTATTTTTCTGTGAGGATATTTTCCCTGGAATATATACGAAAAATGATAAATTCAGATGATATACACTTTGTGGCTCTGAAGAAGAAACAACAAATGAGGATTAAGGGGAAGATATGATCTTTTATCTGTAATAGCCGAGTTTCCAGGGAAGAGGAAGATAAACTTTTGAGGGAAATGATGTTTGAAACAAGTTTCTTGTGGCACTACGATCCGTGTGGGATCATTTCGGAAATGAGAGTGAAGAATAAAAATATCTCATATGTTCATACACCCAAGCCCGAGATAGAGAAGTTTGTAAATCAAATGGAGTGGGAGGTGAACACTCTGGAAGAGGTAGAACAACAGTCTCCTTCATTTATCATCTCACAAACAACCACTCCACATGTACCAAAGGAGAAAAGACCCAGGAAGGACATTTCCCCTTCATTCATAGAAGTCTTTGCTGAGGATTTCCAGGTACACACCAAAAGGCCAAAAGCCAGTTATACAACTGACACGACTGGTGAAAAGGAAACCCAGTCCACTACAGTTATGAAAGGTGATCATTCACCTCTTATCTCAAGCAACCAACAGATCATGTCTACCTATTCATCCAAGAAGCATACTGACACTTCACTAGTCAACCAGCCGAATAAAGGAGGTGTAAAATTGAGTATTTTTGAGAGGTACAATATGATCAAGAAGAAGAATCAGATGCTGACCAGTAACACCTATGCTCAATTTCAGAAGAAAATGTCCACGCCACAAGACAGACTGTTACCCGCTTTTGATACAGAGAAAGGCATAATGCACAGAGCCTTTTTGCAGACACAAGTGCCCAATCCAAAAGCAATAATTGATTACAAAAGGGAAATGTTTTAGTTTAACACTAGAGATGTACACCTAGCCGATCAGATGGATCTACATAGTAAAATGAGAGAAATGGTTTTCTCTACATTGGAAAATTCTTCTACTTCTGCAACTAACTTACAGGTTTCTCTGAACAATGTTCAGACTTAGTTAAAATCGGAGAAGATATCATCTTTTGTAAAGGACAACAGAAGAAAGTCCTTAGAAGAATTAGTGCTCAAGATTGGGTATGATCCCTCTAATGTGAAAGAAGTTGAGGAGATGCTCAGTAAAAGGAATGCGTATATGGAATCTATGATGAAATAACTAAAACTGCCACCTACAGAAGATGCACAGGCAAAGGAGATAGCTAAGATAGAAAGTGAAAAGGATGAAAAGCTCAAATTGATCATGGAGCAGAATGCACAGTTCAGAGAGATGGAAGAAGAGCTCGAGAGATTGGTAAAGGAGAAGGAACATGCAACACCTATGGAAGTAATTACACTAAGTGCACTTCCACTCACAGGAGTTAGCACCACAACTGTAGCAATGACCACCACAACAAAAATTCCATCAACCACCCTATTGATAGCTATGGAAAAAATCATTGGAGCTAGCAAAATCCATGGAAGAGATGAACTTACAAGGAACATAAATCAAAAGACTGAAAAAGGAAGTTGAGAGATTTCAATAGCTAAAATCTTCTTACCAGACAAGCTACACCATGGAGAAGCAAACATCAGAAAATATCAAGCAGGAATTGCAGCAGCTACAAAAGAAAACAGTGGCGGGCAAGACTCTTGTCGAAGCAAAGGAGAATATTTGGATGGATATCTCCAAATCCATAAATGAAATCTGGCCTATGGTGCAAATCATGTTTGAGAAAAATGAACTGGTGCTAAGGAGCAGGCATGCTATTGACAAAATAAAGGAGAGTTGGGAGAAATGCCCACTGAAGCCATTGAAATCATTAGATTCCTGAACTCAAAGAACAAAGAAGAACTAGAAGACATGAAGATTGAAGATAGGACATAAACCATCCTCAAAGTCAAGAGAGTACTGACCAAAAGGGGACTGATGCTGCAGTTGGAGGAGAAAGTCCAGAACATGGACATTGGAGTTCAAAGGTTCTTCAGCAAGATTGAGGCTTTGCAGAAGAAAGGTCTTCCTGGTCTACTAGTCCTAAATGACAAGTTGATGAATCTTCCCGATTACAAACAGAATATGGCCACGGTGGCCAAAGACAATTCCAATTTTTTAGGAATACAGAGTAGTATAACAGGCAAGGCATTCTTAGAAACTTTGCAGTTAGACCTCAGCATACAACACAAGATCAAGTATATTTTCATTTTCAAACTGACTTTTTCCAAGTACACAAAAATGGATGAAATATACCAGAGACTACTCAAAGTCACCATTCCTAGTAAGCTAAGATGGGAAGAGCTATGCAATTTGATCGAGTAGGGGATGAGGTGTGTAGGTTGATTTGGCACACGGATCAGTTAAAGTCATGTGGGTGACTCATCAATGACCTTCCCTAGAATCAGCATGAAGAATTTGATACATCATCGACAATTCCTAAATTTTTGTATCTTGTTAGTTAGTTAGTTAGACTTAGAGTCTGCCACATCCTGATCATTAATGACAGGGTCATTTGTAATTTTTTTTATAAATACTTAAAACTTTGAAGTATTGAGGGTTGATCTTTACACCCTAGCTAGCTATAAGCGTTGTAATTTTTATCAAGAGATCTTCGAGTAATACAAAGAGACGTTTCACAGGATTCTTGCGTGTTAACTGTTGGTGAAGTTTTTTCTCTTTCTTTGTTGGATGTTTATCTTTCTTAGTTATCATTTTGTTTTCTGACCTAACCATTTAAAGGGATTTAAAGTTGCAGAACTTACCTTTGTGTACTCTGTTTCTGATCTTTTAAAGATCTAAATGTTTATCTTCTAATGTTACAATAAAGAAATTCTTAATTACTTCTTTATTTAATTGATAATCTCACCTCTTCTGCTCTCCATCACTTTATTTCTGAAGAATCCAATAGTTGCATTAACTTTCCTTGTGAAAATAATCTTTATATCTGTTCTCTAATCTCTATCTTTATAAAATAGACCCCATATCCGAATGGAGGCGTAAACCCTTTTTCAGCCAACTTACAAAAACAAACAACCCAATCACATTTAATCTAACTAGCCTAACATCTGAAAACTAAAACAAAGTTAAATCTTACAGAGAGATCCCTCTCTGAAACTGGTAGGGCTAGGTCCTAGTTTTGAAGTGGTTGGATAAAGTTTCCTCTAGTAAATTTCTTTTTCCCCCGACAACCTCTGGGAATTTACAGAGTGTTAACATAGTGGTGACCATACTGGGGAGCTGTACAAATTTTTCAATCCTACGATTTCTTTTCCTTAGACAAAGAAAACCTTATTTTTGAACAAGTCATAAAATCCAAACATATAAAGAGATAATGTTCAAAGGTTGTTAAAGTTTGTATATAATTAGTTTAATATTCTCTTATAAAGAAAAACAAAATAAAAATTAGAATTCTGGCTCCCAAAAGAGTTTTTACCAGATCTCATCCAGACCCAGAACCTGTAGTAGTAATAAACAATCTCGAAAAAATATTCAGGAAGAAAAACACTGCAGAGGTTTCCGGGAGTCACAATCCACTTCTAAGGTCCTCTTCTTCCCAGAGAAGTTAGTTGCTCTTCAAGATCTCAAGTTTGATATATCTTTTCAACAAATCCTTTTCAAGACAAAATCTGATAGTTTTGTCAATGAAACAGTTTTAGATAAAACCGTCTTTCAGCCCAGGACCCCTGAAATACTCTCTCCCAGAGATGAAGTTGATCAACGTTTTCACCCCGAATCTGATAATCTTGAAGATCTAGTTGTGAATATTGGTCAAGCCTTAGACAAAATCCACATTCAGCCGTCAGTCGAACTCCCTGCTTTGATGATTGCTGCAATTTCTATTAAATCTAAAATAGGTCACTCCTTTTCTCCCAGCCCTCATCTTCAACAACTTCAGTCACTACCTTTCTTGTCGCACATGTTGTTGTTCAGCCTCCTCCACCAATCATGGCAACAAGATATGCTTCATTGGTGTTGGTTTCCTCTTTACATGACATGCCTCAAGATTATCAAACCAGACTCCCTCAGTTTGATAGTACTGGTCCCTTAAATGCACAACAACATGTCGACAAAATGAACGATTATTTTGATTTACAGGAAGTGGATGAAGCTGATGTGCAGATGAGACTATTTGCACAGAGTTTGACTAGATATGTAAAAAAGTGGTTCAAGGCATTACCTGATGCTACCATAACTGACATTGTTGTTTTTCATTGAGCTTTCCTTGACAGGTGGGAGGTGAAGAAAAATCCTCTCCAGATCCTGTCAAAATATGAGAACATCAGATGAAACCAAGGAGATACAGTGCAAGATTATTGCACTCATTTCAACAATCTGTACAATGCAATTCCAATTGATATCAAACCACCACAAGGTTTGGCATTAATAAAATTCCCCGATGGATTTGACGCAGATATATATTATCAACTAAGAGAGAGAAATGATGCAACTATGGAAGATATGCAGAAAAGTGTCGTCGATGTAGAAGAAAATCTTTTGGCCAGAAGGGCCACGCAGAAAACGGAAAGGAGAGTCACTATTAAAGAAGAGCCTTCTACTTCCTCATCAGACACCAAACTAGATTCTCTAGCCAGAGGTATGGAGAAAATGATGGAGAGACTCACTGTAGCTGACAGAACCCACCTAGGGAGAACCAAGCCACTCCTCAAATTTGAAACCCAAACTTTAGAAGAAATCCACCCCAGATTAGGCAAAGAGATCCTAGAGATCAAAGAGAGTAGAGTGGGCCTGATTAGCAGATCAGACCTCCCCTCCAGGAGAATTACATCGATGATGGGGAGGAGGCAATCGAGGATTTTGACGAAACTCATATAAACCTAATGGGTGATCATGATCACGATCATGAATCCATTTTCCTCACCCAGGAAGAGCACGAGATGTTCCTCCTTTCACAAATGGAGGTAAATGAGGAAGGTGAGGAATCAGAAAAATAAGCCTTTGAGAATGCTATAATGGAGGTTCACAAGAAGTATAACCTGAGGAGAAAGAAGAAAAATGAGAACTCTCTTAAGAAGGCTGTTGAAGCCAAGAAAGCCTAAAAAAACCTTCCCAAGAAAGTCCCTGAGAGAAACAAGGCTGGACCTCATACACAAAAAACTTCAGAAATAATACAAAGAGAAAATCATATTGAAGTTTCATCAATCATTCAACCAAGTGCACCCGGCCATAGAATTATGACAAATAAAACAAAAGTATAGACCTTAAGCAAACCGTCCACTACATTCAGCCTTGAAGGGGAACTAGCTAAATTAAAAATTCCCATTCCCCTATCCGAGCTGATGAAAAAGAACACTTACAGGTCTCAGGTGATTAAAGCTTTAAGAATCAAACCCAAGATAGGTACTAAGGATTTGAATGTTGGATCGGTAAATCACTCGGACACATTAAATCTTGCTGATGACCAACTAGATCTCATGTTTGGTCCTGAAGTTGATTGTCAAACTGATAATGGTGTCGTAGCCCCTTTTTACATCAGCCTAAACATCCACAATCTGATATTACACAATGCTTTGCTGGATTCGGGTGCTTCTCACAACCTAATGCCCAAATCCGTGATGTAAAAGTTGGGGCTCGAGGTCACCAAACCCTACAAAGATTTGCATTCTTTTAATTCCAGCAAGGTTAAATGTATAGGCCTGATCAAAGACTTATGCATTACATTAGCTCAATCCCAGCAAAGAGTATGGTAATGGATATAGTAGTTGCATATATTCCCCCAAAATACGGTATCTTACTGTCAAGATCATGGGGGCTAAGATAAAAGGAACCCTGTAGCTAGATATGTCCTATGCCACCATCCCCGTATTCAGACAATAGAGGAGACCTCATAGAGAAACCTTGATGAAGTATATGGTTAGTAGTCAAGAAAAGTCGCATAACTATCCATTGTACTCTGCACACTCTGATCTAGACTCTTTTATTCTATACAATGATGGCGATGTGGAAGAACAAATTGCTCGACTAGAAGATGGTACACATGATTCGAAATAAAGTAAAACAATCATTGAGGCAAGAAGGGTGGAAACTGTAGAGAGGGAGTAAATACCAACAGATTTTTGGAGCATGGATTTCGATGGTGGTATGAGTAAAGAAGGAGCTGGAGCTGGAGTTTGGTTGCATAATCATAGATCAAGGTATTCCAAGAATCATTCTTACAAACTGAATTTCCAATGCACTAATAATGTAGTTGAGTACGAGGCTCTGATGCTTGGCTTGGAACTACTAAAGAAAGTTGGTGCCAAATAGATCATGGTAAGGGGTGATTCTGAACTGATTATCAAGCAAATCAAAGGTGAGTATGCATCTAAACACCCTAGAATTAGGGCTTATAGGAATGATGTTTTGGATGCTTTTCAGTGCTTTACTAAAATCAACTTGCAGGTAATGCTTAGAGGACAAAACATACTAGCAGACGGGCTGGCTACGTCGGCAACTACTTGTAAAATTACTTTTCATCCCACACACAAGTACTCATTGGAGGTGAAGTGCAGACCAACCATTCCTGACAACATCAGATATTGGCAGGTATTTGGAAATGACGATCAAATTGAAGACTTCCTACAGTGTAAGAATGATTTCGAATGTACAAACATAGATTTAGAAAATGATGATGAGATTATAAATAAATCTGTTTCTGAAAGTGGTAGTGTAAATAATGTATATTTGAAAGTGTTCAATTAAAGTAAAGTAGATGCAGATGAATTGAATGAAAATGAGATATATTCTGGTATTCTATAGTTGAAAAGCAATGTGTTACCCAGAGGTCTAGTTCTGCTAGAAGACTTGTTTGATTTTAACGATGTAGCCAAAAAACCGAAAATTGAAGATGGTGGTAAAGAGGTCGAAGAATGAAACATAGGAACAGAAGAAAAACACAATATGATAAACTCTCCAAATCTCTACCCCCTGAGAAAAATTCAAGTACATTGAACTTTTTAAGGAATATGTGGATGTTTTTGCCCAGGGTTATGAAGACTTAAAATCCTACGACACAAGTATCATACAACATCGGATTCCTATAAAAGAAGAACACAAACATTTTAGACATAAACTTAGGAGAATAAATCCCAAGTTACTTCCCCTGATAGAGAAAGAAATCAAAAAGATGTATGATGTGAAAATCATAGTCCCCTTGAGATTTTCCAAATGGGTTTCTAACCTAGTTCCTACCAGGAAGAAAACTGGAGAGATCAGACTTTGCATTGATTTCAAAAATTTGAACAAAGTCTCTCTCAAAGACAATTACCCTTTGCCCAAAATGGACAACATTTTACAAAGGTGGTTGGGTCCAGTAGTATCTCTTTACTAGATGGTTTCTCGGGCTACAACCAAGTCCTTGTCCACCTAGAATATCAAGAGAAAACAACATTCACTACACCTTGGGGAACCTTCATGTATGTGAAGATGCCTTTTCGTTTGATGAACGTTGGTGCCACTTTCCAGAGAGCAATGGATATTGATTTTTTGGAAGAGCCTGCGAGATTTATAGTCATTTATCTGGATGATGTGACGGTCTACTCCCAATCTGACAAGGAACACTTGCTACACCTCATACGCGTGTTTGAGAAGTGTAGAAAATTTGGGATTTCTTTGAATCCTAAGAAAAGCCTTTTCGGGTTCGAAGAAGGAAAAATGTTGGGACACATAATCTCTAAGGATGGAATCAAAATAGATCCCAGCAGAATAGAGGCCATCCAAAAACTGGAACACCCTAGGAATATTAAAGAGCTACAATCTTTCATTGGCAAAATAAACTTCCTAAGAAGATTCATACCCAACTTGGCCGAGTTTCTCAAGAACATCACCAATATGTTGAAAAAGGACACAAAAATAAAATGGAATACTGAATCCAAGCAGTCTTTTGAACAGGTTAAGCATGCACTCACACAAGCTCCAGTGTTGATTAGTCTAGACTTTACCAAAGATTTTTACCTTTTCTTTTTTGCATTCGAGCACACCATCACAACAGTACTACTGCAGAAAAATAGTGAAGGGTATGAACAACCCATAGCCTTTTTCATTAAATCTTTGAGAGATTTTGCGTTAAATTATAAAATAATGGAGAAACAAGCTTTCACTTTGGTGAAATCCATAAAAGACTTCAGGGTCTATATTCTCCATTCCCATACCATTGCCAATGTTCCAAATGAAATGGTAAAGGATATTTTAACTCAAGATAATCTGGATGGTAGAAGAGGAAAGTGGATTGTTGTTATTCTAGAATACAATTTAGAGATTAAGCCTACTAAACTGATCAAAGGTCAAGGTCTAGAAAAATTGATGGATGAATCTAATTTCCATGCTATAGATATTAATTTCTTAGCTGCAATTGAAGAGCAGGGAGAGCATGCGACTCCAAGTGTCAAGGAGGTATTTCTAGACTCTCGATGGTATGCATACCTGATATTTGTCTTGCTCAATTTACAAGCTCCCCCTAGTTTGACTAAAACCAAAGCGAGGTTTTTGAAATTAAAAGCATTAAAATTTTGTATTCTAGAAGGTAATCTTTATTGGAAAGATCCTATAGGTATTTTGTTAAATTGCCTATTAAAAGACGAAGTTGACAAGGTTTTACAAGTTTTTCATGCAGGATATTGTGGTGGGAATCTGAGTTGGAAGAATACAACAAATAAGATCCTCAGAGATGGATTCTACTGGCCCACATTGTTCGCGGATGTGCATCAGCAAGTCACCTCTTTCCATAAATGTCAAGTTTTTTAAGGTAAAAAGAAGCTCCTACCCTTGCCCCTCAAATCCATCTCCGTTGAAGCTCCTTTCCAGCAATGGGGTTTAGACTTCATCAGAGAGATACACCCTCCTTCTTCTGGCCAACATGAGTGGATTCTCACCGCCACTGACTATTTTATGAAATGGATCGAAGCTGTACCATGCAGACAAGCTACTGATTATGTTATCATTAAATTTCTAGAACATCATATTTTGTCTCATTTTGGATTCCCTAGAAAAATTATAGTTGACAATGCAGCAACCTTCCAGTCCAAAAATCTCATAGATTTTTGTAGCCAGTATCACATTACGTTAGGACATTCCACAACTTATTACCCTCAGGGAAATCAACTAGATGAGTCTTCCAATAAAACCCTGGTGAATATCATTAAGAAGACACTGTAAGAAAATAAGAAGTCATGGCTTAACAATCTGGTTTTCACGCTTTGGGCTGACAGACTAACCACTAAGAGGTCAATTGGTATGTCTCCATACCAGTTGGTCTATGGTACTGAAGCAATTTTTCCTACCTCTTTGGGGGTCCCAGTCATGAAAATTTTGCAAGATATGAAAGCTGAGCCTAATGATTCCCAAAGAAGAATAAACTAGATTATCCATTTGCAACAATCCAGGGAAGAAGTATACAACAAAACTCAGGTCATCCAGGAGAACATCAAAAATATTTTCGACAAAAGAACTAAAGAAGATGATTTTGAGTTAGGTGATTTGGTACTAAGATGGGATGCTAGAAATGAAGATAAGGGTAAACACAGAAATTTTGATAGCCAATGGAGAGGCCCCTTCATGATCCAGGCATTTGGAGGAAACAACACTTTTCTGCTCAAGAACATTGTTGGTATAGACCTGCTAGGTGGACCGGTGAATGACAGTATGCTGAAGCACTACTCACCACCTCAATAAAGGCACTTTCCACCCGTTCCCATAGTACAAAAAAATTTCCTTTACTTGCAATTTATGAATGGGTGACATTGATCAGATGGTTGAAGCCCGTAGAGAAGGCCTTGAGCCACTGGACAATGTCATAAAAAATTTCAAAAATAAAACAGATCAAGTAGCGAAAGAAGCTCTGGAGTAAATTTTTCGAGACATCAAGAAGCAAGATTCTTGGCACTTCACAAGGAGAGAACCATCCCCAGGTGGAGCCACTGTTATAACCCTATAATTTATAGGATCAACCGGTGACTGAAAATTTTATCCTTGTAATTTTTTTTGGATTTCAAATAATGTTTCATCCTGCAAATGATTTGAAAAGAAAAAGAAAAGAAAAAAAAGATCATAAAAATGAAAAGAGAATAAAAGAGGGCATAGAAGAAAAAATGAACAAAGCCCCATGTAATAACAATGACTTGAGCCATATTATTTAAACATGGTCAAGTCCTTTTGAATTGATGTTGAGAGGATTAATGAATAAGCTTGGCTAAATTGTTTAATCTTAGCCAAGTAGATAGGTTAGTTAGTGAATAAATTTGATCAGACTGTTCAATCCTGATCAAATAGCCCCAAGATAGAGTAATTTCTTATCCCAACAGTTTAATCTGGGCTAAAGGTGTAGGTAGGTAGGATAGGACACAGGCTAGCAAGATTTTCTTTCAATGAAGTTTGTATGGTGTTCGAAGAAAATGTATGATTATGATAATTGAGGTGTTTTCCTAACCCCATGGTGACAAAAGAAAGGGAAGCAGCGCACAAAACCCACAAAAATCATTAATCCTAAGTTCTGTTGCACATATTAAATCATGTTTGGATATTAAAGATGGTGCATAAATCTACATCAGAGCTATTCGCACCTAGATCTACGGTTGAGAAGAGTTTTCGGACCCCCTCGACCGTTATACCTTTAACGGTGGGGGGGGTTCGAAATAATGGTTAATGAGAGTGCACAGATCTATGGTTCAATAGACGACATGCAGATGAACGACTGACAAGAATTTTTGGACCCCCCCGACCTTTCTTCCTTTAACGGTGGGGGGGGGGAGGGGGTCCGGAATGAAGTGGTTTTTCCTGGCGGACCCCACCCTAACGTGGCATGAATTGATTGCATCAGAACCCCTCCACTCCAAAACCACTTACCACTTACCACCCTTCTGACATACCACCGCTGCTTTATGACATCACACCCCACTACCTTTCCCCTACAGGTCTCGTCTCATAACTTTGCATGTTCATCCCACCTGGTCACCCATCACAAGTCACCTTACGCTTATTTTTCTCCAATCAACACCCCCCACGTCACCCTGTCACACCCATCACTTGTCCTTCACCTGCCATCTCACACTTCAAATGATTCGTTGGTCATTTACTACTAGCTAACATATCTATAGCCTGCTGACTTGTCCCCCACACCCAACGGATAGTCGTTCACTCAAAACCAGCCCCTGTTCCTTCATTTGCACACTGTTCACTCTCTCCTCACACCAGACAAGTTTGTCCCCTCATTGATCCAGTCATCGACCCAGCCATAACCATTACCCGCTAACATTTTGTTTCAATTACAGGTACCGTTGGAAGCGATGGCACCAAAGTCTAAAAAAGCAGAGGTCGAGGAAAATCCTTTCCTCCCACCTCCTGTCGACCTCAACAGGATCCCATTAGATGACAAGGATTATCTAATCTCAGAGACCAGGTGCGAATTTGATTTCACATAATTGCAGTCATGGTTTAAAGACACATTCCTAGATCAAAGTGATGAGATTGGGCTCTGGGAGTCCAATCTTCCTCTCTATATTTTTCCCCAAGTCCATCATTTCCTTGAATTCGCCCTCAAATTTCAAGCTCATTACCTCCTCGACCAGAGAGTCATAGTTTCTTCGTCTGGAGAAACTCTTTTCTTTATCACACCAGAGGCCATTGATCAGATGATGCATATATCTAGAGCCGAATATGCCTCCCTTTTCAACCTTGAAATCCTAACAGAGTTGTACCAGAGTCTGTATTTTCCCCAAAGAGCCCATATATTTGATATTTTCCTCCCACATGATGCTCATCTCCCCAAGAAAACTCCCCCGTATCATTCCTCCCTATTCTCAGAAAAGGGAAACCAAGTGATTTCATCCCTTTTTTGTCTAGTTGGCTATTATTTAGACGAATGGGTAGATGAACCTATATTGGGGTTCCTATCCATTTTCTCTACTGAGGAAAGGGCCACCATCCAGTTTGAGTACAACACTTTCCTGGCAGAGAACATCCATGATTATCTTTCTAAATTCACCACAGAGGGCATGTTCCGGTATTCCTCAATACTGGCTTACATGTTCACCTTCTTTCAAGCATAAAGGTTCTCCTTCCCGATGCAGAAAATGGACAGGGACGACAAACCACGAGCAATAACATCTTGGAATTCGCTGCTCAGAAGGAACTCCACAGAGTTCAACTTCAAATAGTTCGTTGAGGAATTTTACCATCCAGTGGTGAGCATGCTTAGTGGGAGACCATAGCCAAGGATAAATGAAGAGATCCAGAGAATATTACACCTCTCGGACCTCGCAAATACGGGAGATTGGTACCTGTATCAAAATCACACAGAAATCAGAGTATACATGTGCAAATTAGCTCCATACGAGTTGCCCAAGTATTTTCCTGTAAGGATATTTACCCTGGAATATATACGACAAATGATAAATTCAGATGATATACACTTTGTGTCTCTGAAGAAGAAACAACAACTGAGGATTAAGGGGCAGATGAGATCATTTATCTGTAATAGCTGAGTTGTCAGGGAAGAGGCAGATAAAATTTTGAGGGAAATGAAGTTTGAAACAAGTTTCCTATGGCACTATAATCCGTGTGGGATCATTTTGGAGATGAGAGTGAAGAATAAAAATATCTCGTATGTTCATACACCCAAGCCTGATATAGAGAAGTTTGTAAATCAAATGGAGTGGGAGATGAACACTCTGGAAGAGGTAGAACAACAGTCTCCTTCAGTTATCATCTCACAAACAACCACACCACAGGTACAAAGGAGAAAAGACCCAGGAATGAAACTTCCCCTTCAGTCACAAAAGTCTCGGCTGAGGATTTCCAGGTACACACCAAAAGGCCAAAAGCCAGTCATACAACTGACATGACTGGTGAAAAGGAAACCCAGTCCACTACAATTATGAAAGGTGATCATTCACCTCTTATCTCAAGAAACCAACATATCATGTCTACCTCTTCATCCAAGAAGTAGACTAACACTTCACTAGTCAACCAACCGAATAAAGGAGGTGAAAAATAGAGTATTTTTCAGAAGTACGATATGATCAAGAAGAAGAATTAGATGCTGACCAACAACACCTATGCTCAATTTTGGAAGCAAACATCCATGAAATAGCACAAATTGCTATCAACTTTTGATACAGAGAAAGGAAAAATGCACATGGCCTTTTTGTAGGCACAAGTGCCCAATCCAAAGGCAATAACTGATTACAAAAGGGAAACATTTGAGTTTAACACCAGATATGTACACCCAACCGATCATATGGATCTACACAGGCAAACGAGAGAAATGGTTTTCTCTACATTGGAAAATACTTCTACTTCTATCGCTAAGTTATAGGTTTCTCTAAACAACGTTCAAACTCAATTAAAATTGGAGAAGATATCATATTTTGCAAAGGAAAACAAAATAAAGTCCTTAGAAGAACTGGTGCTCAAGATTGGGTATGATCCCTCTAATGTGAAAGCAGTTGAGGAGATTCTCAAGAAAAATAATGTGGACATAACATCTCTAAGGAAACAACTGAAACTTCCACCTATGCACAGGCAAAGGAGATAGCTGAGACAAAAGGTGACAAGGATGAAATGCTCAAATTGATCATGGATCAGAATGCACAGTTAAGAGAGATGGAAGCAGAGCTAGAGATATTGGTAAAGGAGAAGGAACATGAAACACCTATGGAATTAATTCCACTGAGTTCACTTCCCCTCACAAGAGTTAGCACCGCAACTGTAGCAACGACCACCACAATAGAAATTCCATCAGCCACTCCACTGACAGCTCTGGAAAAAATGATGGAGCTAGAAAAATACATGGAAGAGATGAACTTGCAAGGAACGAAAATCAACAGACTAAAAAGGGAAGTTGAGAGCCTTCAAGAGCTAAAGTCTTCTTACCAGACAAGCTACACCATGGAGAGGAAAACATTAGAAAATCTCAAGAAGGAATTGCAGCAGCTACAAAAGAAAACAGTGGCAGGCAAGACTCTTCTCAAAGCAAAGGAGAATATTTGGATGGCTATATCCAAATCCATAAATGAAATATGGCCTATGGTGCAAATCATGTTTGAGAAAAATGAACTGGTGCCAAGGAGCAGGGAGGCTATTGAAAAAATAAAAGGAGAGTTGGTAGATATGCTCACTGAAGCCAATGAAATCATTAGATTCCTGAACTCGAAGAACAGAGAAGAACTAGAAGACCTAAATATTGAAGACAGGACAAAAACCATCCTCGAAGTCAAGAGAGTATTGACCAAAAGGGGACTGATGCTACAGTTGGAGGATAAATTCTAGAACATGGAAATTGGAGTTCAAAGGTTCTTCAGCAAGATTGAGGCTTTGTAGAAGAAAGGTCTTCCTGGTCTACTCGTCCTAAATGAAAAGTTGATGACTCTTCCCGATTACAAACACAAGATGGCCACGGTGGCCAAGGATAGTTCCAAGTTTTTAGGAATACAGGGCAGTATAACAGGCAAGGAATTCTTAGAAACTTTGTAGCCAGACCTCAGCATACAACATGAGATCAAGTATATTTTCATTGTCAAACCGACTTTTTCAAAGTACACAGAAATGGATGAAATATATCGGAGACTACTCAAAGTCACCATTCCCAGTTAGCTAAGATGGGAAGAGCTGTGCAATTTGATCGAGTAGGAGATGAGGTGTGCAGGTTGATTTGGCCCATGGATCAGTTAAATTCATGTGGGTGACTCACCAACGGCCTTCCCCAGAATCAACATGAAAAATTCGATACATCATCGATAGTTCCTAAATTTTTGTATCTTGTTAGTTAGTTAGTTAGACTTAGATTCTATCACGTCCCGATCATTAATGACAAGGTCGTTTGTAATTTTTGTTATAAATACTTAAAACTTTGAAGTATTGAGGGTTTATCTTTACACCCTAGCTAGCTATAAGCACTGTGATTTTTATCAAGAGATCTTCGAGTAACACAAAGAGACGTTTCACAAGATTAATGCATGTTAACTGTTGGTGAAGTTTTTTCTCTTTCTTCGTTGGATGTTTATCTTTCTTAGTTAGAATTTTGTTTTTTGACCTGACCATTTAAAGGGAGTTAAAGTTGCAGAATTTACCTTTGTGTACTCTGTTTATGAGATTTTAAATATCTAAATGTTTATCTTTTGATGTTATAATAAAGAAATTCTTAATTGCTTCTTTATTTTAATTGATAATCTCGCCTTTTCTACTCTCCATCACTTTATTTATGAAGAATCCAATAGTTGCATTAACCTGCCCTGTGAAAAGAATCTTTATATCTATTCTTTGATCTCTATCTTTATAAAATAGACCCCATAGCCCAATGGAGGCATAAACCCTTTTTCAGCCAACTTACAAAAACAAACAACACAATCACATTTAATCTAACTAGCCTAACATATGAAAACTAAAACAAAGTTGAATCTTACACAGAGATCCTTCTCTGAATTTGGTAGGGCTAAGTCCCAGTTTCGAAGTGGTTGGATAAAGTTTCCTCTGGTAAATTTCTTCTGCCCCCGACAACCTCTGGGAATTTACAGAGCATTAACACTATTCACACTTATCTTGTCCATACTCTTGTTTACCATGACTACCAGAGATTTCCCAAGATGAGTGCTATGGGTAAACGTCCATTATAATGGGGATAATTTCTACTTGCATAGGAGTAACATATGAAGTGCCACATGGAGTGCCATTTGGAAGACCGGATGGAGTGCCAACTGGATGAATGGATGAAGTGTCATATGGAGGATCGGATGAGGTATGCATATACTGTAAATAAACATGATTGATTGCAAAAATGATCATTCAAATTGATACACATGTTGCAATGGTAAGATAAGATAGGTAGAATGGTATATTTTTTGAAATTCATGTTTATAATTGAATTTAAACTTTTTAATGCATTTTTATGATCAAATGTCCAAGTTGAAGACTTGGACATTGATCTAATTCTCACATAATTGCATTTTCCTCCAAAGTACACCATTTGAAATTCAAATGTTGCAGAATCATATTCAATTCAATAAACCCTTGAATTTTCGTTTCTACTTCTTGTCTTCAGAAAATGTCTTCCCAAGTTCGTAAAAACTTGGCCAACCCTCACAAAAGTCTATTCCACCATGGCCTCATCAAATTGCTTGTCATAATTGAATTGAAAAAACATGGCAAGACATGGGATGAATTCTTTTATCAATTCTCAAACCCCCATCTCATAGTCAAGACTACTAAAATATTAATTGATTTAGGGACTTTTGCTCCATCTAAGCCTCATTTTCCAAACACTCCAAACCCTCCAAGTCAAACTATCTCTCGATCTAAACAAAAGGCCAAGAAATTTGTTGATTCCTTTGCATCCTCATCGGGCAAGAGACCAAAAATCTTGTTGATAATTCTCCATTTCCCTCAACACCTATTAATCCTCAACCGAAGAAGTTACAAGATGCATTTCAACAAGATTTTCCTTCAGTCCCTATGAATAGAAGAGGAGCCAATCAGTTCAAAGGAGAATCTTTTCGAATAACTACCTGAAGTGTAAGTGGAAAACCTAATGTAAAACCTCCAAACACTTCAGATCCTATCCAATTGTCTTCTGATATTGAAAGCCCCCATAAAAGACTTAGAGATGTTTCTACAGAAGAATTTGAGCCTAATAAAGAAGTAAAATATGAACCTATTCCCTCTCACAAACACTCTCTTACGCCTACCTCCTTGATGCCTACACCATATTCCAAAGTTGATATACCTTCTACAACCATCAAGGGATCTAGGCGCTCTTCTTTTGAACCATCTAATCATACCCCAATTATTGACAAATTACAACAAGAAAATGCTCAGTTGCTTCAACAGTTGGAAGAGCGAATAACTATGGATAGGCATATACATCATGACAATGCTATATTGCAAGAAAAAGTGAATTCTCTCCAATGATTGGTTGATCAAATTAACACCACCAATCACAGTCTCCAGACACAATTGAAACATCGTAAAAGGCCCAAGACAAAATCTCCAGGACAAGAGGGAGAAGCTTCTAAAGCCAATCCACCCCCTCCTTCACGAGTCTAGTTATGTCGGGTGATTCATTTTTGTTTGCAGAGGGACCTGCAAATCCTTAGGCATGGGGGTAATGTTGGGTTCGTATTTTGACTGTTTTATTGTGATGATCAAATCCTTTTTGCATCGATATTACATATGCTATGCTTCATATTAGCCATTTTGAAGGAGTTTCAAAGGTTTATATATCAATTTATCATGGATTCGCATTAGGTATGTATAATTGGTGTTTTTGTAATGATTTTGAGATCAATTCAGTTTAGTTTAATGTTAATAAATATCTAATTTTTTGGTTTTCTTGCAATAGGTCGAAATTGTGATTTGATCCTCCATCCAGGCCTTCATCCAGTACTTTTATAGACAACAAACTTCAAGCTTAATTTGTGAGTGGATGAAGTGGAATCAAAAAACTCCAGCACATGGGTTTTGTGCGTAATATTCCCAATTAGGTCCCATGAGAGCCATTTCTTGAAATTCTGGATGGATTGAGAACATTTCGTGGTTTTCAATTCGGCATATGACACTCCATCTCTCACTTGAAGTGTAGAGGAGTTGGCGGTTAGAACATTGGCAGCCTTTGATGGACGAATTGGGGATATGGGTTTCATGCCCTCTCATGCCCTCCAACTACATAGCTTGACACACCTCAGATTGGGTAGTTGTCGTGATCGCTGAGTGGTTCATGAAATTTCTAGAATATGCTTCTTTTAGAAGCTCATTTATTGAGTTTGTTGTTTTTAGAGGAGGCTGACATCTCAAGCTGTAACTTATCTATAAATACCACTATCAGTGGCACGACCACAGAAATATTTTTTAAGAATAATTTTATTGTGTAATTCATACATTCTCTGCAACTTTTGTTCCAGACTTCGTTTTTTGATTAATGATAGAATTGCGTTGAGTTAAGCCCACGCTTTATTGTTGGAGTGTAGCCATGACCTACTGGGGGGGGCACCAACGGTCTGGGTGACTGTATATCAATATATATCATGTGTTTATCTTATTTATTAGTTATAATTTATACTTGTTTCTTTGCTGTATGTATTTTTTAGTCGCAATTAATGTATATGTCAATTATAATTTGATTATCTAATTTGTCTTTCCTTAATTACATATTGCTTGTAGGAGCTGGTTAATTATCATGTTGTGTTTCCTCTTTCTTAGCTTTGAATCGTCCTACAGGATACTAATTTAAATAGTATATTGAAGTCTTAATTAGTTACTTTGGTTTTGGCAACTAAAACAAAGCATTAACTTAGACAGAGGATTAGTGTAGGTGGAGTTTTAATTTAAGGTTGTTTGCAAGATTTGATGGATTAATTGTTTCAAGTTTTGTTAGCTGTAATCAAGATAAATTTAATTACCAGTTCAGTTAAATCTTCATAGACCTATTTTGTTCATTAATCTTGCCTTAGTATGATAGGATAAAAATAGATTTTTGGATTATGTTTTCTAAAATCATTTTAGTTTTGAAATATGATTTTTAATGATAGGATTAGTTCAGTTTAGGATCATAAAATCTCAATTATGGATTTGAATTGTAATTTTTAGTTGATATTGATTAGTAATTATAAGAGTGAATTCGAATTAGGATTTTTAATCATGAGTTCATGAGTTTATAGATTTGTTTGAATTAGTATAAGAGTGTTTTTAATCGTTGATGATTGATGCATGAAGTTTAGAGATCACATGGATTTCCGAGATACTTAGTGTTGCTTCTATGATGAAAAATCTTTCTTTAGATTGCCTTATTCACACTTTCCATTTCTCTGTAGAAGTCAGCATTGAGCAGTTGAACTGTCACTAATGGTCAGATGCCATCGTGATGTTACTCGACACCAAAGACACAATCATCACATTTGAATATTGTCCTTCTCTTTACTGCAAGACATAAATAGGTTTGATAAGATAGAATTTGAATACTTTGCAATGCTTTTGGTTAAGTAGATTAATGTTTATTCTTTGCAAAATAGAAATAGTTACGAATTTTTTTTAAGAATAGAGTTCACTTGTCAAAATAGTTTGGATAGAGTAATTGCTTACTTGCTTGCTTACTTGTCCACTCAGAGATAGATAGATTAAATAGTTTAGAGATAGATTACTTGTTATTTTCTTATCCAAAGATTGCTTGCGTATTCAAAGAGTTCCTTAGACTAATTGTTCATAGTGATTGTTTGCTCTTCATTATTTGAGTTTATTGGCATTAGATTAGGCAAGGCTAGGCTAGATTAGAGCTCTATACCTGCACATACAATGTTGGCACCTCGAATCCTATGAGCCACGGGTTGACAATTTAATGTCGAAATAGAAGCATATATTTTACTCAACAGGGATATCAACCCTGGATCATGGGAGCATGTTGGAGTTAGATTTTCAAGTCATTAAGCATCACAATCTATCATAGTTACCCCAATTATATGATTCATTTATTTTGAAGTAAATGAAGGGATAAACATGACAACAATTAATTGTCAAAATTGAACATGTAAAGAAATACGAATAACTTATGAAAATGACAAGATGTAACATGAACCAAAATATTCAATAAGTGAAGTATTTCAACGAAAAATAGATTTTGTGTAAATCTTTTTTTTTTTTTGTATCAATTTTTTTTTATGATTTTTCTCTACTAAATTGCACATATAAACTTAGACAACAAGAGCCCATGCATAAAAGTGTATCTAATCCACTTATTATAATAGGCAATTTATACTCTTTATTTCCTACACTTACTAAGATTCCCCACGATCTTGTTCTAAGAAGGAAATAACAAAAGAAAGACCATATTAACCCATAAAAAACAAAAAAATGAAGACATGTAATGTTCTAAAAGAGGTGAGAGGAAAGCTTGTTAACTATTTTTTCTCATTCAATGGAGTGTACGTACAACCGAATAGGTACTTGTCAAACCTATTATACTCAAGCAATGAAATTTTAGGAGGGATAGGGAAAAGTGTTACGTGCAACACATCTAATTGGGATAGATCAACTGGAGGTGAAAAGGTCAGAAGAAAATTCTGCGGGTGCATGGAATTCTTTCTTGTTGAAGGAGGATCATTTTCTTATGACGATGGAAACATAGGTGACATTGAAGTTACCTTGAGGTACAAACATCTAGTAAAACGATGGGTACCCAAGGAACTTCCTCAGTTGTACATTGACTTTTATGTCAATGAGAGGATGTATCACATTGCTTTGTCGTTCATACATGGTCTGGGTCTAGTCTCCATGGATGACATATAGGTGAAACATGGAGGACTTGTTAAATTGATGGAGTATGTCGGACCATGCTACAACTATGGAGATTGGTTGAGGATGGTCCAATATATTCCAAGTATGCGTAGATACGTAGTTGTTGCAAATTATATACATCTAAAAGACAATGATCACAATAAAGGATCAACAATGTATATTGATGGAAGGATAAAGGAGTTAGGGACTATTGTGGGGATTCTAAATAGTACAAGACTCGGGACAACAAGAAAGCAATCCAATTTCATATTTGAGGGGCATGAAGGAAATCATATATTTGTATGTGCAATGAAAACTATAGCTGCAGGGCAAACATTTTTGGTGGATTATGACTTGAATTAAATCGATACAGGTGTTTCTATTATGGGGGTAATTATGTTCTACTAGTATACCCAACCTCTAATTAATGTTTTCTTTTTGTTATATCTTTAATATACATTTTAATATCTCATGCTTCTTATATTATTTTCTAACATTCTAAAATGTCATGCTACTTTTATTATGGCAGGGTGATCACAGGAAGGCTTTGATGTTCATATTGGTCAAGATCTAAACAACAACCTCATGAAGATAAAGTATCCCCTTGTGTTTTTATAGAGGTGGTACTCCTCTGTGTGTTTTGAAAGATATATCTTGATACTTGAAATATTAAAATAGGGGATACTTAAACAAAACCCCAATCTTTATCACTCAACAAAATACAAAAGAATAATGACTGAAAAATAATATATTCACAAAGAAAATCCCTGAGAAGAGGACCAGGAATCTTCAAAGACTAAAATACAATATATGCAGAATATTGTACAAAAATAAAATAACTATTATATGAAAATTCATAAAACACTCACCTTCATCACAATATCATAAATTTTGATCATGTTCATAAGAATGAAAGACATATGTCCACAATTGAGAGAACTTTAAAAGAGTAATTTCATTCAAAATAAGAGAGAATATGATAAGAGCACTTCAAACATCCCATGATAAATAACTTAGAGTTTGAGAAATCATTGAAATTACACCCGAAGTAGTTCTCTTGGGAGTTCAAAAATAATTGTCTTAATAGTTTGTTTTTCAATAAATAAAAATAACATTCGTCCAAATGGATTGGGATGGGGTTTCCATGGACCATAAAAAGAATAGGGTTGAACCTAAAAATAAGAAAGAAGGAGATTATCATAAATCGGTTATGTTTTTCAAGAACGAAAAGACACAACTGGATGATTCCTGAACGAGAAGAGAAAATTAATAGAGAAATTATGAAAGATGTGATAATTTTACTTGTTGTGAAGGATTTATCTCTCTTGTTATCTGCTAGCTGACGTTCCTTCTGTATTCTCCTTTGTTGGTATTATTTGACCATTTGTAACTACCATTTCTTGGTATGTTTCCGTTATTTTGTTTAAATCCTTTTTTAAACAATTTTCAATATAATCCCTCATGGGTGTGATAATTACCTCTTGCCTTAATCTTATGTCAAGTAATGGATCCTCTATCTCTCAGTAGTCAATTGAAATTTTATGCAATGTATCTTCTATATCTTCATTCCTGTTTACATAATTGAGTAACCAACTTTCTACTTCAAACTCTAAATACTATGTTAAACTATTGAATCTCTTGGCAAATGCATATTTCAATAACTCCAATCTCTCTTGAAACAACTCCTTAGACATAAATATGGAATTTAAAATAATATTTGGGTCATTAAATTCTCTGGTTGTTCCAGCTAGATCCAACTCAATTAACTTTATATAACATTATCCCCTCTTGACGCTTACATTTTTAAGATCAACCAATATTTCTTTTAAACATTTTATTCTTTTAATTCAACATGCCTTTAGTTGTTTAATGTAGACCGAGGAGGGTAGGTATTCTTATTTTATATTAAAATCACTTATATTTGAAACTTTAATAACAAAGGAAGTAATTTCCCCTTTATAAAACTCCTCATCATTTTCCAAATCAGCTTGAAGGAACTGCTTCAAATTTTTCATTTTTGATGCCAAGGAAATGAAACTATTCGCTAATTTCCATGTCTCAAGAATTAGAGACAAATTATCTTCTTAATATTTTCTCCAAAATATCTTCTAGCTGCAACAAGTAAGCTTGATTTCCCTCTTAATTTTGAGCTAGACTCTAGTGTTTCATCAAGAGTCTTCAATGGCTACATCATAGCAATTGGGCTAGAAAATATGGGTGAGGGAATTAAGGCAATCTCCAATTCTCTGATCATGTTCTTGAGAGCAGAATTTTCACTCTCCATCTCTCTGACTGACATATTCAAATATAATTGGTTCTCATGTGACCAGTTCTGTTGCAAATTCTCTACTTTCCTGAACTCTTTGTTCCTCATCATGGAATTCTATGTCCTCAATGTTTACATCCAGATCAATGTCTTCAAGAGCTATTTCATCTTTAGGTTCGACCTCATTTGTTCCTTCTTGATTTGTCTGCCTTTTTATTTTACCGGTTACTAGAAGTTTATGGGGTCTTTCTAGACTTCCCTTCGGAGGGTTATGGTCACCTCCATTATTGGAATTTTCCATTGAATATTTCTTTTTCTCTTGAGCTGTAGGCTGAGTTCTCTGTTTTTGTGGGCCAATTTTTTGTGAAACATTAGGATACGATGTACTCCTTTCAGTTACAACTTTTCCATGTTGTCGATGTTGTTTAGTAGTGATAACCATAGTTTCAATATCTTCTTGATTTCTTTCAATAAGAATTACCTGAGTTTGGCTATCCATTTCCTCTTTTCCCAATAAAAATGTATTTTCAAATGAAACACTGTAACCCACATAAATCATATGATTTATGAATATTTTATTAGGGTCGAACCCTTTGATTTCATCTGCTAGTTTTAAATTGAATTGGTCGAATTGAATAGAAAATTCATCGATGTTTGTAATACTCTTCAATACTATTTATCCAATCTTCCAAGGCAAAGGGATAAATTGCCTTTTTCTTTTCTCAAGGAAGAAATGAGCCCAAAATCTATATTATCTACACACTTCCGCTACAATCATCTTATACGATACATAATATGGAAGTTATGAAGGTATTTCTTCATAGCAATAAACCTTGGTGATGCTAAAATGTTTAATTGCTTCAAAAATTCCTCTTTTATCTAGAAATGTTGCTACTTCATAAGACAGTCTTGAAGTACTTAGTCCAAAAATGAGCTTCTTAAATGGAGAAAAAAATGAATTATGCACTTCGTAAAAATGGTACATGGCCTTTTGTCTCCATAAGATAGGGCACCATGTCTGAACTGGATCAACTTTGTAGTTGACGTGTTTGAATAAATGCAGCCCTTTGAAGACATAAAAAATGTGATAGATAGGATTAAGTATGAGGACATATAGAATTTGTTAGTTTTTTGAAATTTCCCAATTGAAAAGATAGTTCACTAGAAATAATCTTCGCCCAATTGAAAATTGTTTTTTCATGAATGGAGAAATGTAGGATGTACGTAACCAGATGAGGAATAGTAGCAGTTGATTCTTGTCCAACCACCTTGGTGAAAAACCACACCATTTATCGGTAGGGGTTCCTTAGAAAATTAACTTGGATAACTGATAGGTCTTTTGACATCATTGCCAAATATTCCATATATTCTTGCAAGAGCTCAAATCCACCATTTCTCACCTTCAATATTTTCTTAGCTTCATTCCCCTTGAAGGTAATCGTTGGCTCTGGAAGTCTAAGCATTTTTTTAAAGATAGAAGAACTTAAAGAAATTGGGGATTCCCCCTGAATTTGAATTATCCATTGGTTCTTATCAAACTTATCTTTACACCAGGAAATCAGTTATTTGCAATCAAATACCTCTGAAATACAACTTGTTGAAGAAATCTTAGACGTTCAAATTTGATTAATATTTTTCTGAGGAAGTGACAATCTCGAATAATATCTATAGGCTCTTGACCAATGGAATTTATGGTCTTCTCATCAAATTGATTTTATGGTATCCCCACAAAACTACTCTCTCCTTCCAGTTGTCATGCTAAATGAAGTTGGCAAACTATTGTATAGTTCCTTTTTCGAAACGTTATTATCAAGGTAATCCCATTTATTATACAATAATTCGGAGCCTTTGGTTCAAAGAGTTGTTAATATGAAATAATCTTAAAATTAATGAAGGAGAGTCTCGAGAATGTCACCATTAATTACAACCTTTTACACTTAACCATTTTTTATCTCTATGAGATTCACATTAAATGTTCATTGGTGAATGTGACAAGATGAGACAAGGATTTACTGTGTGGAAGCGGAGGATCAAAGGTATGTGAAGAAAATATAGAGTGATCGTGAAATTGCAGAGCCGTGATAAAATCTCTTAAAAATGACTAAGTCTGAGTGTTGGATAGTTGGTTGTCATTGATGTCAACCCTAGTCAACCATAGAAGAATCATCTAGAAGTGATGAGTGTATTTGGAGAAGTCTCCAAAGTGGTCCCCTTATGGCATAGCTCTAAGCATGGTCCTCATGGGAATACGCTTTGAAGAAGTCTACAAGAATCCCTAGAAATATGGCTAAGTGGTTAAGTGGATGAAAATCCCAAGAGGTGTGGTCCTACAACCCGAAGCTATTTGAAGAAAAAAAAGATGAAGGACATGACCCATGCATGCAAAACCCTCATAGTTGGATATTCCTTGTCATTTTGTTTCCAATAGTAGGTGGTACATCACATGGTTCCTCACGGTTAAGGAGACATTCCCTCTTGAAGTTGGAAGCCCCAAAGTATGGTTAAGAATCCCTAAACAATTGCAACAAGAAGTGAAAAATCGATCCCCAAAATAAGAAAAAGAAGAAAAGTGGTTATAATAAGATATTACAGGTCGTCCCTAAAGCAAGTAAAGGTGTTACTTAGAAAAGTATATATACACATCAATGAACATCTCATTGTATACAAGAAAGTTAATTGAATATCTATCAAGTGAGCAAGTGATCTATTGGTGAATATAAGGTAATGAGTCTGAGGAAGTGAAGGAGAATAGAGGTGAATTATTGGAGCCATAGAGGAGAGTGAAGGGTTTCTGAGAAACCCTAATTTAGCTGACCCCTGTGGGTCAGGCTTAGGGCATCCCACGAGGCACCCCTACGGGTTGATGGGTGCTTGTCATGAGAGGCATCATTGGTTGCATGGGTTAATACCATGAGGTTGAGGATGATTTGAGAGAGATGCTCATCCTTGGATGTTGAAGTTGATAAAGGTATGAATTTCTGTAATCTAATGCACCAATTCTATTACAGAATCAAAGGTATGGTTCTCTATGTGTTTATGAGGTTTGTATCTTGGTGATTTGACACATTCTTAATCCATGTCTTGATGATGATGGTGCATGATAAGATACATATTGGTAATGTTATGGTACATTGTTAGAGGTATATCTTGGCTATCTTGGTATTTGGTTGGGTATATGTCATGGTGATGTTGGCACATACTTGAGACACATATTAATGATGTTATGGCACATGTTTGAGGTATATACATTGATTTTTTTGGTACATACTTGAGGCATGTCTTGGAGGCCCTTTTGGAACATGGATGCATATGTTCAAGGTACATATCTTGGATGGTTTGACACATGCTTAAGGCATGATTTTGGCACATGCTTTGAGGAGCATCTTGGATATTGGGCACATGGTTCCAGATATACTTTAGTATATGTTTACATGTTTGAGACATATCTTAGTAGATGGTTTATGGATGTTATAATACATATTTTAGTACATGGTTGATGGATGTTATGGTACATATCTTAGTACATGGTTGATGGATGTTATGGCACACATATATTAGCACATGATTGGTGATCTTTGTATATGATCTATGAGAGTGGATATGGTTATAGTTGATGATGAGTGTTGGCACAGGGGATAACCCAGGATTCAACGCTTCAATAGTGCACCAGAAAAACCCTAAATATCAACCCTTTTGGAAAGACATGAGAGGAAAATGAAGTCTCACCCGAGGTAGAGGCAGGGGTGGTTGTAGGACTTAGATTTCTGCAACCTAGCTGGGACACAGATTTGTGATTACAATATTCTAATAAAGCACTTAGAAGTTAGAATTCATCAATATTTAACCCTTATTCACATCACAGATCAAAACCCTAATTACAAAACAACACAGTACTCGACCAGATCTAATACATCAAAGCACTAAGCATATGGAAAGAGATCAGATCTAGTATTCATTCATATGGCCATGCAATAATCTATCATATCAGATGTATCTAAAATAGTAAGCACAAATCATAAATCATATAAACCATATAACAAGCATAATGCACAAAGAAACCATAACACAGGATATACATGGTTTACCCCCAGCTTGGGGCTACACCCACCAACTCTTCTCTTCTTTATTCTATTATGTCAATATTCTTACATGAACAGAACCCAAAACCCCCACTCCACCTAGGATAGGAGATATGAGCACACCTCGCCAGATCCTCCTTCCCTGAGTTAGGTCATAGCACAAATCCTTCCTATACAGTATGCACACAAGCTTCTTACAATCACTTGCACTTAGCTCTGCAAGTCTTAACACATAGTATGCACAAAGCCTCTAGCTCTGCACTAAGCTGATTCCACTAGGTCTACTACTTCTTACATCACCTATATTTCTATTTATACATTACAAAATGGGCCTAACCATGGGTAAACCCATGGGCCAACATCCCATACCCGTTACATAAACCCTAATCCCAAAAATTCCCTAAAAAGAGGTCGAGATCCCATGATCTCTGCTTTGACTTGCGCTTTTCCTTCGACAATCTTGTCGAAGTCTAAAAATACGTCAAACATGACCAAGGATCTCCAAAACTTGGTCAAGAGCCAACATGCACCCAACACTCACCTGTGACTTGTCTCGAGTCACTCTGACCTGGGTAAATCTACCTCAAAAGCCTCTTTCTTGGCTCGAGCTGCTTTGAACTGATGTTGCGCCAAGGCCTCCTACTCGATGAAATTTTGAATAACTGCCTCGTTCATAGGTCCCTCTAAGCGTTGTTCTACTAAAGTGACTACTTGTTCTAGTTTTTCTCCTCATCCTTCAATATCCTCAAATAGTTGGCAAGCTTCATCCTGGACTAGTTGAAGCCTCTAAGTCACTTCCATGAATTTACTCTGTATGGCATGGACCTGTTGTTGAACATTGCATTTTTCCTGGGATCTTTTCATCCTCTCAACTGTTGACAGGAGATTCAACTGCGCTTACAGTCAAGCCGCTTGCTTCTTTGCCTCCTGGAGCTATGACTCCAGTGTCTTCAGTTTAGGGTCCTCGGTAAGTCGCTCATACGTCTGTGCGATTTGACTACTAAGTTGTTTATATTCCAAGGCTAATGCCTTGATTCACTATACTATGCTTCGGGTGGTTTCTTCTCTCTGGTCTCGCACTTCTTGTAGAGTGCTTGGCTATGTTTTTAGATATAGATCTTCTATTCTCCGTTGAAGTTGCTGGATAGCTTCAGCAAGCTTCGATACTTGATTCTCTACCAGGTCTTCCTTCCTTTGCTCTAAGCCCGTCATAGAGCGAAGTGCTCTGTTGACTGCTTCTTTAACTCCAACCTTCTCTACGAGTAGATGCTCTTTCTCCTACTAAATTTGCACTCTTTCTTCTGTGAACTTCACTTGAAGGTTGTATTTTCCTGTTGCACAACCCTGCGTTGCTCGATGGCTTCCTCCTGTACTTTCTTCAGGGCCTCTGTGGCCTACTCTTTTTCTTCCCAGACATGACGAAGACGAGCTTCAGTCACATCTGATAATATGCGGAGTTGGGCAGGCTCATCTCCTAGCTTTGTTTCTTCTGATGGGGGTGCAGTGGACACTGCACAGATGGAGTGAAGGGCTTGTTGTACTCCTCTCAATTCTACTTCAATTCTTTCATACATGGTTTCTTGTTTGGCTTCATTTCTCTGCAGAATATCTTTTGAGGCATCTGATACAAATGCAATAATGAAGTCGAAGTCATCGACCGTGAGCACAGTCTGTAGCTTTGACTTACTAGCTTTGGACTTCTTCCACGATGTAGGATTCATGGGGGAAACCTTTATTTTCTTGGATGTCTTAGCCTCATCAACAAGATCCCTAGGCTATGTTACTTCACCTTTATTTTTCTTGTCTTCTTCTCCATTGTTTTCTTCTTTGTTGACTTCGTCGTCACCTCCTCCTCCAATTGATTCTGAAGAAGTTTCGTCTGATGCATTGCTCAACTTCTGTACCTCTTATGTATTCTTCCTTCTTCTACTTCCAAGTGTATCACACTCTTCACGGGTGACCACCGAACTTCCAATTAGATTGGGGTCAGACAGTTCTGCAGGGTCAATAGGGATAAGGAGCTCTGCAGGCCATTTCTTAGGTATTTCTTATAAGTCCTCCTTTGTGAGATTGTAATAACTCTGTAGTACTTCTTTGTGTTTGTCTCCACGTGCAATGATATATATAAAATGTCTATCTATGTGGAACTTCACAAATGGCCTAAACCCGAGTAGGGCGTTCGTATTCATACGAGGGGCAACCTCAATGGCCCTCTTCAACTATAGGTAGTAGGTGTGGAACACCGCGTTTGACTACCATTGTTTCTTCATATCGCTCGAATACCAAAGCGTGGTGAACTTCGTGGCTAAGGGTTCAGATAGCTCTATTTCAGGGAAGGTCACACATTTCAGCATCTCCCAAGCAATAAACACGATGAGGATCAGTAACTAATTAAAATGGAACTCATAGTCCTGATCCTAAGCTTCGTGGAATTCTTGTTCTAAATGGTTAACTAAGTAGCTTTCCCATTTCTTCTGTAGTCCCTCCACACATTTTCCTGCGAGGTCAACAACAAAACCCATGACCTGTGTGGGTCTGTTATTTCGGACTAGCTTACCAACAATCAACTGGAAAGCAAGGTGCACTATGCCATTCTGGATGGAGGCTACTTTGTAGCCTCACTTCCCCTTCTCCACATCGTCATAGGTATATTTAATCTTCTGCACCAGGGCACAGTATGCAGCCTTTCCTAGGTAAAAGTCTTGTGGGTCTGGTCCCTACATGCTCAATCTGGTGATCCAATGGATCAACGTCAGATCGACGGTGATGTGTCTATCCAACCATAGATAACTGCCATGGAAGCTCGACAGCAGGAGCTTAACGCATGCGTTAACCTCCTGGTGCCTTCCAAAATGGGGTATTTTCATCACATTCAGAATAGTGGACTGCGCGAGGTCCATAATCCATGGTTGGGGGATTATCTTCGACTTCTTCCCCTTCATCCTAGTCAAATACCTATGTGGGGAAATGTGTAGTTGAAGTCTTTGGGGACACTATCATGATTCACTGCGTTGGCCAGAGGTGGGATGTAGTCGGGAAGGATGGATGGGATACGCTTCATGTTTTCCAAGTCATCACGATGATTGGTTTATTTCTCATTCATATCTCGGGATGGTCCAGATCCATGAGCAGTCGACGGGGAGGCTTGCAATACTCTTGTCGATGAAGCTTGAATCCTGACGAACATCACCTTCTCAGCCATTAGATCGATGAGAATTTCCTCTACTGACTTTTCTACTGCAATGAGTTCGTCAGACATGCATGCTCGAGATCGGATAACTCAGGTCTATGAACGAACGTTCAATGCAATAGAACAGGTGGTGAAGTCTCAGTAAACACAACACGAAAATAGTCAGCTCTCCGTGGGCTCAAATAATCACTGTTTGCAAAAGTGTTCTCGATACAACGTGCAACAAGATAAATAGGCAACGTCGTAATGATTTCTTCCAACGGGTCGAAAATCCTAACTTAATTTAGTTCCATCCGTTATGGCGCAGTCCCAATGGTCCAATGGCGAGCTTTTCGGTCATAACTGTGTTTCTAGTCATTCTGGAGCATCAATCTAACGACCATAATGCCTCCAACGATTATATTGCTCCGCCATGGCGTAGTTCCAATCTGAGCTGCTTTGATATTCCGACGAAGTTCAACTTATGGAGACCTTTTTTCTGCGAAGTCTTCTTTGGAACTTCCTGTAATTTCTCTAACTTTGATTTCTTCTTGCTGAGCTTTCTAGCCTTCTTCCCTATTATCCGTGTCTCGGTATTCCTCTTTCCATTCTGATTCTTATCTCCTCTTGGCATAATAAATTCACATTGTTGATGATCTTTCCTAGGATTCAAGGGCAATACTTCTTCTGTGTTTGGGGTAGGTTCTCTACTCTCATGTACAAATAGGTGTTTCAAGTCTTCTTGTGTTCTTTCAACTTCGACATCCAAGTCTCTGGTTCTGAACAACTTTGACCCATTCTCCTATTCTTTGATCAAGTGCGCTATCCTCCTCGTCATGAAATATTTTGATGCTTTCTTTTTCTGTTCTAGAGATTCCTCTTCTTGTTTTCTTTGGATCTGATCTTTGTCAATCCAAGTTTTTCTTAGAAAAATAGAAAATGGGGCACTGTTCTCAACGAACTTAATGACCTCAAACTCTTCCTCTGTCGAAGTTCCATGTGTACCCATAGATATCTAGGTAAGCCTTCCACATAGGTTTATTATCTTTCCTCTGAATAATCCTATTCCTCCTAATGACGGGATCATATCAGGCTTTCCCAAAATTTCCCAAGTTCTTTCTGTCATGATATTCACCTGTGTTTCCTCATCCAGAACATAGTCTATGTTGAAGTCTCCTATTCTTGATTCTATGCACTCTTTTTCTTTGAATATCTCTGATAAGTTGATATTTCTGTGATCATTCATGGTTTCTTTCATTTGTAGTAATACAGTCTCTGATTATTTTTGGGATTCTTCCCTAGTCTTAATTTCTTGGCCCGTCTGATGGTTTTCTTGTCTCATATTCATTATTTCAACCTTAGAGATCATTCTAGGGAAATCTAGAACATCATGGTCCATAAATTTACTACAAAGACAACTAGGTCTTTTACCATGGCATTCCTTAGCAAGATGTCATGGTCTTTTGCAACTGTAACAAAGAGTTAATCCTCTCTTTCTCTTAAATGATTCCTAGCCTTTCTTGTACTGCGCACTAGAATCACAGTAGCCAACTTGAAAAAAATTCTTTCTAGGATCCTACATCCATTTTTTAGTCCAAACATCCTTTCTATGCATAGGAATAACATATCTTTCACAATTTCTATCAAATATACTCATATCAAATCTTCTTTCTTCTAATCATGCCCTAGTTTTCAGACTAGGAATTTTTTTATCAAACATATCTAGATCCATACTTTCGAAACATAAATTTCTACTTATCTTACCTTTAACAAAGCACAAATCTTTCAGATCTTACCTTTTCAATCAAATTTCATTGTTCTTACCTTTATCAGAGCACCAATATTTAAGACCTTACCTCTTTTCTTCAGATCAAACTTCACTTCTTATCACAAAGCTTCATAAGTCAAGTAGAATACTGTGCACCAGGGCAACAGATCTACACACAAATCTCTCTCTTTTCTTCAGTTCCCAACAATCACAGTTTCAGTCCCAAAAACATAACCATTTGTTGGCATAGGGTTAGACCCAGGGTTCAATTCTTCAACAACGCACCAACAAAACCATAACTACCGGCCCTTTTGAAAACACCTGCGAGGCAAATGAAGTCTCACCGAGGTAGAGGCAGGGGTGGTTGCAGGACTCAGATGTCTTCAACCTAGCTGGGACATAGATCTGTGATTACGATATTCTAATAAAGCACTTAACAGTTAGAATTCATCAATATTTAACCCTTATTCACATCATAGATCCAAACCCTAATTACAAAACAACATAGTACTTGACCAGATCTAATACATCAAAGCACTAAGCATATGGAAAGAGATTAGATCTAGTATTCATTCATATGGCCATGCACTAAGCTATCATATCATATGTATCTAAAATAGTAAGCAAAAAGCATAAATCATTTAAACCATATAACAACCATAATGCACAAAGCAACCATAACACAGAATATACGTGGTTCACCCCCATCCTGGGGCTATGCCCACCAACTCTTCTCTTCTTTATTATCTTCTGTCAATATTCTTACATGCACATAACCCAAAACCCCCACTCTGCATAGGAAATGAGATCTGCGCTCACCTTGCCAGATCCTCCTTCCTCGAGTTAGGTCACAACACAAAGCCTTCCTATACAATCTACACACAATCTTCTTACAGTCACTTTCACTTAGCTCTGCAAGTCTTAACACATAGTATGCACAAAGCCTCTAACTCCGCACTAAGATGATTCCACTAGGTCTACTACTTCTTACATCGCTTAGATTTCTATTTATACATTACAAAATGGGCCTAAACATGGGTAAACCCATGGGTCGACATCCGATACCCGTTACATAAACCCTAATCCAAAAAATGCCATAAAAAGGGGTCGAGATCCTGTGATCTCCGCTTCAAATTGCGCTCCACCTTCGACCAGCTTGTCGAAGTCCCAAAATAGGTCAAACATGACCAAGGATCTCCAAAACATGGTCAAGGGCCAACAATGAGATATCCTTATCAATGACAGATACAATGACAATGACAGTGACAATGAAAGTGATAGAAAAAATACCATGGATAGTGACAGGTTGGATGATGATGATAGTGACAGGTTGATTATCAATGATAGGTTGATTATCAGTAACAGTGTTGGTGATAGGTTGAGTCTACACTTATATTTTAGGGAATAAGGAAGGGGCAAGGAAAGGGGGTCGTTGCCTCCTTCCGGTTTGAGCTGAAGAATAAAGGGAGTTGGAGCTTGTAAATTAGGGGGTTGGAGCCTCCTTCCGGTTGAAGCTGGAGAATTCAAGGAATTGTATCTTCCTTCAGGTTAGAGCCTTTAAACAAGTAGTTGGAGAATTTTTCCAGTTGGTGCTAAAGAATTTGGAAGTTGGTGCCTCCTATGAATGCAATCTTTTGATATATAAGAAAGTATTTCATGGTTTTCTCTCATTTGGGCTTCCATGTAAAATATTGGTGTGCTGAGTATCTGTGTACAATGTGATGCATTTTTTATGGTTATATGTTTATGATATGTTAAATGCAATCATAAGTGAATGGAATCATTGATAAGTTAATGTTGTGATTGAAATTGGTAAAAAGTGCTCAATATTGATTCCCCCCCCCTCTCAGTATTGGTGAATATTCCAACAATGAGAACTCAATCAAGATTGAGGGTATGTGAAATGAACAATGAAATCAGTGTGAATCCGTAGACCCACGGTAGAGTTTCAATATTTTGACTAAGTAAAAAAGTGAATCGGTTAGACGTAGAGGATCGAGGTAAGTATAGTGTAAGTGAAATATGGAAAATAGACTAAGTATGGAGGATTGACCGAACATGAGGGTCCTAATGATAGTGAGTGCATCAGAGAACTCCTTTAGACGAGTGATGAATCATTTCAAGCAAAATTCTAAGTGTAGGTGCAAAATGAGGATGATGGAACAAGTGGGTGCATTTTGGAGATATTAGAGTTTTGGATCCAAAGAAAATAAAGTGTTGTAGACCCATGACAAAGTGAATTTTCTTCCAAGTATGGAAACGAATATGCAAGAAACACTTTACAAGGACCTAGCAGATTTAAAAATCAACATAAGGCACCAACCATATCGCAGTAGGTAAACCACTGAATTCTTCTTATATATATGTGTGTAAATGTGTCACATTTTCTCATTAGAATTGTGGGGGAAAATGTGTCACTAAATAATCCATTCTTTACTCCATTATTCATGGTTATTTGATTGTCTTCTAAGATGAATTTGTGTCTTCCTTCTCTTATTATGTTTTGATTTTCATATCAATTCTTGTTGACAATAGTTGAATTAACTTGTTTCTTTGTTGATATATGTAGACAAGCACACCTGACCATGATGATGTGGGTGATGAATTTGATTCCACCCACCCATTGCAAACAATTAAAAATGTGTTGAAAAACAAAAATAGAGAATTCCTTACATTATCTAGGTGTGAGCATGCAGAGGAGACCACATAAAGGATGACAGTTTTAATGCAAGATATAGAATGATAAGGGCTAAGCACCATTTAAAAAAAATATTATTTATCACATATATTAATTTATGAATTGTATTTTTCTACCTTTATATGAGATAAACAAAAACATTTTCTTTCTATAGAAAGTTTTGAATTCAATGCCTCAGTTTGGTCATGGGGACGTTGTTGGTAGCAGCGATGCACCAACCCCACAATGTCCTAGCACAAGCCACATACTCATGAGGCTATTTGCCTCTCCGTCTATGGCTCAGACAACTACAACTTCTGGGGCCAATGAGACTCCCCCACCATGCACGCTAGATTTTTCATGTGATGGTGTACATGGAGAATCTCATGAACATGATTCTACACATTGTTATCCTGTAGCATCGCATGTTAAAATCACAGGAACAATCTCGCTCAAATTTTTGGTGGACGATAACATGGTTCTTTTGAAGATGTAACAAATCCCAAGTATTTATGAATATCTTAATTAATTTCTATTATTTAATTGAAATGTACATCTCTCCGATTATTTTAAACTAATGATCATATCACTTTGCAAGAAACGACATTTTTTACAAGACTTTGCATGACAAGGCCTTAGATATTTTTGGGCCCACCATTCACACACAGTTAAATGCCTAGAATCTGAATTTGAAAAACAATCTTATTAACCATTTGGTTGGCCTATTTGGTGAAACATTTAACAAGTATGAAATCACCTTGAATGTTGGTTTATATTTGAAATATGCTATAAATCAATATAGGGTTCAATTTAAAAAAAAAAAACTAAGAATGATCAACCTCTGGTGATTCTCGAGAGGGAATGGAAGAATATACAAGATGACACAAATGATATTGCGTTGTGACAAGAAGGGAAGACACTACGTGGCCCTGCAAGGTATATGATATTTTGAATTGAATATGCTTTATTTTCTTTAGTTCTACATAAACAATTGTGATATTTACCATATTTGAAACTTTTTGTAGGCTCTCGGACACGTCAAAAGAAACCAAGGAAAGACTGGAAAAACTCAAGTAGCACAAACTTGGCCAAGGTGGTTACCTCAGATTAAAAACATGAATTGTAAGTCCAAATAATTTAACCATATTATTGATATCATGATACAACTTTTATTTAATTGAAACCAATAAGAAAAAATTGAGATCTTATGCAATGCAGGGGGATACATTCAAGATTGTCGCCACCGAATAAGACTTGAAGGTCAGATTCAATTTTGACTTTGAAGCAGTGGTGGAACATTCAAAAAGGATGGAGAAAACACAATTTGAGCCTTCGAATGAGATGATAAATACAACGACAATAATTTAATTGTTGATTACTTGTAAAATTTATTGACGATTGCTTTAACCCATCAATCAATGTGTCTATTTGTTTTAAGAAGGCACGCAAAAACAATTCATTTGATAGTGGTGGAAAACAACCCCATGATTTTAGTTGTGTGAATCCCCATCACAATATGCATGTCTTTAAAACTAGATGTATATATTGAGGATTATTGATATTTACTTGCAGATGGTGTACTTATAATTTTTCTTGTTTCAATGGAAGAGAATGTATATGAGGGTGATCAGAGAGGAGAGGAATAGACGATAGCCGAACCAATGGTGTCAACTACTCATCCAAGTAAAAAAAATTGTAATGATATTTGTATTAATGAAACACTATTATGAATAATTGTAGATTTTTAATGACAAAAAATGAGCAAGCTAATATTTTGTCAAACACTTAGCAACCTAGAGATAAATGTCTTCATAAACTTCATAAATGCATAAACCCACATTCAAAAATTTCCATAAGCAGAAATACACATTGCTAAGCAAAATAGCAGTGGAATTAACACAGTGGACAACAACCCATAACACATAGAAATTTAGGCAAATGCCAGGGAAAACCTCAATATGGGGAAACCCAATGAGAGAGAGAGGGATACATATTATTCAACTTTCAAGAAAGTACATTACATCAGCAAAACAACATTTCCAGCCAAGAGAAATACCTCACAGCACCAAAACTGTCCCAATAAATTCTGCCTCGAAAAATGTGCCAAATACATACTATTGTACGATCTCTTCCGTACCTCATTTTCCATGCCCATAGTTAGATGTACAGACTGTTCTGTACAACACAAAAACAACGAACAAAATCTTGAAAATCGTGCCCAAAAATGACTCGATTTCCGTGCCAAATTCGTATGGTTGTATTGACTGTATGGAATCATACAGTACGAACTCCCACATCAGAAAATTACTTTGGCCCAAAAAATCACAGAAAATTTTCTCGATATTTGTGCCCTCCTTCCTTGGAAAATGTGCCCTCTTTTCTTCTCACTTTCCTCTCTCAAGCTTACTCAGACAATCTCTCTAACTCTCCTCTCAATGTCTTCTCAACATGTCTTGCACACTACCCAATGCATTCTTTTATAAATTTGAAAATGGCATTTTCCCCCCAAAGTGTCTTTTCACCTTCCCTAACCCTAAATCCAAAGGCCAAGATTAGATCTTGCCTTTTTCAAGATCAAGGGTCATGATCCATTCCCTCTAAAATGAATCACTTGAAATATTAAAGTGATTTCACTTTATTACATAAGTGCTTTATGAAAATAAAGTCACTTTAAAAGTAGAAGGTACACTTTATTAAAAAGTCACTTTAATAAAAGAACCACTTAAAACAACTTTATAAAAACTATTACAAAGTTAAGAGTCTGGTAGTGTAAATATTAAGGTAACATCCTCATACAATACAAAACATGCGGAGTACCTCCTGAGCTAAAAATCTAAAACTCCCTCTTAGCGAGGGATGTATTCGCTGCCACCTCCATCATCTGGTCCCATCAAACTGTGCTTTGTAGGATATCCCTCTGAATTTGGAGCCATCCTCAACACCTACACATAACTCTAACTACAAGATCTTCTCCTAGAAATGTCCTGGAACCCTGAGCTCACTCCATATTGAGCATTTGTTCGATCAACCTGGCTAAGCCTCCTGCCAGTGTTCAGAAGAGACTCACTCTCTTCTCTTGAAATGAAAGAATAAAATCTTGGCACCACTGCTATCTCATAAGAATCCTCACACTCCTCATCTAATGCTGAATCATACACTGAAGGTTGTCCTCTAAACATATACAACCTGTCCACCCAGTTACCGATCAGCTGCAGCTCTACCAGGTCCACTCACTACCTATAGATAAAGACATGTTATTTCTTGAACAATACACAATATCCTACATCCTCTAAGGATGAGACTGAGAGCAAGTTAACCCTCAACCCTAGAACAAAGAGAACTCCATCAAGATCCAAGAGTCCTCCAAACTCGAGTTGGAATCTAACATTCCCAACTCCACGTACAAATTTTTCCATACCACCTTCATTTACCACTTGTAGGCCAGAACCAATCTCTATGAAATTTAGGAATACTCACCAAATTCCCATCATGTGGCTAGAGGCTCCACTGTCCACAATCCATCTGATATCACCTCCAAATCCTCCACTGCCGACACTGGAAACTAGGGTCACCAAAGAAAATTCCCTGTAGAACTTTGAAGGAAAATCCTCCATGGTTGTTGTAGTAGCTGTCTCAGGCCCCTATGACTCCTTCTTCTTCTTCCTTTCAGCACAATGAGAGGCAAGGATCCCCAACTGGTTACAACAATAGCATCTAAATTTACTCAAGTCCCTTCTAGAACTTCCTTTCTTCTTTCTCTTTGCCGCAAGAGAAACATTCTCATCAAATCTGTCTGTCTTCTGTTCACTGCTCTGAGATCTTTCTCGGATCTCCTCCTGAGTGAAATCATCCCACAGTCTCCTCCAATATGGTGGATGCTCACATCCTACCACACACTTCACGAAGACTTCCCATTCTTTGGTGAATCCATTTAAGGCTATCGTCACCAACTCAAAATCTATAATGACCTCTCCAACAACTACCAGCTCATCTTTTAATTGAGCCACCTGGGTAAGATAAGAAGAGACACTCTCCTCCTTACCCATGTTGGTATCATGCATTTTGGCCTTCAAGGCCATCTTCCAGTTTTTGTTCTTCACCTCAAACAATTTTTTAAGTGCATCCCACATCTCCTTGACAGTCTTTTTCTCATCCAAGTGTGGGATAAGGTGATCCTTCTCCCCATCCAGAATAATCCTCTGAGCTTTGGCTTCCTTGACCTCATGCAAGTCTAAAGCAATAGGATCTGCTACTGGAGGTGTTGATTAAGGTTGGTTGTCATTGATATCAACCGTTGAAGAAAGCCCCATAGCACAAAGGTTTGGGTAATGGACCCAATATTGTTTGATGTAAATATGACTCATTATTGTTTTTTCATGGTTGATAATAAGTAAATATGGATGAACTCCAAAGTGGTCCCCTTATGGTGAAATCCCTCATGGGAAGACTCTTTATGAAGTAAGAGAACCCATGATTAATTATGTAATAATGAGATAAAGGACAGTGAATTTGTTAGGGAAACTATCCTAGATGGATAGTTCTTGTCATGCCATTTCTGGTGGTATGTGGAATGTCACATAACTCCTCACGGTTAGAGAGTTATGGCCATGAGAAGTTGGAGACCCCAGGATTGGGTAATGGAACCAAGTTTGTTTTATGGGTAACAATATGAGTTATGATATATTTTCAGATAATACTATTCTCTATGGATAGTACATGTCATGCCATTTTTGGTGGTATGTGGAACATCACATAACTCCTCACGGTTTGAGAGTTATGGCCTTACGAAGTTGGAGGACCCTCATATGTCATCT
>SNQJ01S0024150.1:34456-60901 GCA_010110895.2 Picea sitchensis | reverse complement strand
TTTGGTACAGGTTGGTGCATGGTTGATGCACTTGTTTATGGTACAGGTTGGTGCATGGTTGATGCACTTGTTTATGATATAGGTTGATTATAGGTTGAGGTACAAGTTGATGCATGGTTGATGCATGGTTCATATTTATTTGTATAGGTCTACAATGGTATATCTCATAGTGATAGTGTGACAGTGGTTCCATCATTCTACTTCTACTTTAGGGCAGTTGGATGGGGCAAGGACAGGTGTTTGTAGCCAAAGAACATAGGGGGTTGTAGCCTCCTTCTGGTTGTAGCCAAAGAATTGGGGAGTTGGAGCTTCCTTCAGGTTGTAGCCTGAAAAAATAGGGGGTTGGAGCTTCCTTCCAGTTGTAGCTGGAAAATAAAGGAAGTTGGTGCTTCCAATGAATGTAATTCTTCAAGACATATAAGAAAAAGAATTATGTCGTTTTCTCCCGATTTGGGTTTCCACGTAAAACACTGGTGTATTGTGTATGTGTATGATTGTTCATTTGTTCATTGCTTATTTACTCTATAGTTATTGGATGATAATGCTTCATTGATATAACACTTGGAATATATGGTTAAAAAGGATTAAATTTCTCTATTACTGATTCACCCCCCCTCTTAGTAATCCAACAGGAGGTGCCACAACAGAGTTGACATAGTTATAAATTTTGTTCTCATTGAGAACAACTGACAAATGAACCTTCCATGGAAAGTAGTTGGAAATTCCATCCAACTAATTCTCATATCTAATGCTTGCAGCCATATTCCCTATGACAACTCAAGGAAAACAATCACACCCTTTTGCCCAAAAATCACACTACCCACTGTCAGAGATAAAGCTCTAATACCATGTAGATTTTTAATGACAAACAATCAACAAGCTACTATTTTGATAGAGACTTAGCAACCTATAGATAACCGTCTTTATAAACTTCATCAATGCATAAAACCACATTCATAAAATTCCATAAGCAGAAATACACATTGCTCAACAAAATAGCAGTGGAAATAACACAGTGGACAACAACCCATAACACACAAAAATTTAGGCAAATTCCAGGGAAAACCCCAATGTGGGGAAGCCCAACGAGAGAGAGAGAGAAAGAGATATTATTCATCTTTAAGGAAAGTACATTACAACAGTAAAACCACATTTCCAGCCAAGAGAAATACCTCACAGCACCAAAATTGTCCCAATAAATTCTACCTCGAAAAATGTGCCAAATCCATACTATTGTATGTCCTCTTCCGTACCTCATTTTCCATGTCCACACTCAGATGTAGGGATTGTTTCATACAACATAGAAACAAAGAACATAACCTCTAAAACCACACCAAAAAATGCCTCGATTTCCATTCCGAATCTGTACGGCTGTACGGACTATACAAAATCGTATGGACTATATGGATCTGTATAGTATGGCGTCCCACAATAGAAAATTAATTCGGCCCAAAAACTCACATAAACTTTTCTTGGGATTTGTGCCCTCCTTCCTTGGAAAATGTGCCCTCTTTGTTGCTCACTTTCCTCTCTCAAGTTTACTCAAAAAATCTCCCTAACTCTCCTTCCAATGTCTTCTCAACATGTCTTGCACACTACCCAATGCATTCTTTTATAACTTTGAAAATGAAATTTCCCCCCAAAGTGTCTTTTCACCTTCCCCAACACTAAATCCAAAGGCCAAGATTAGATCTTGCCTTTTTTAGGATCATGGATCATCATCCATTCCCTCCAAAATGAATCACTTGAAATATTAAAGTGATTTCACTTTATTACAGAAGTGGTTTATGAAAATAAAGTCACTTTAAAAATAGAAGGTACACTTTATTAAAAAGTCACTTTAATAAAAGAACCACTTAAAACAACTTTATAAAAACTATTACAAATTTAAGTGTATGGTAGTGTAAATATTAAGGTAACATCCACATACAAGACAAAACATGCGGAGTACCTCCCGAGCTAAAAATCTAACAATAATAACTAACCATATCCTTTTAATTCTTTTTGTTATTGTAGTGGATGCCCCTGTAATGTATCAATGTGCACGTCGTACTAATAGAAGTACAATGTGTGAGATGGTGCATAGTCAAGAAACACCAGAAGAGGGCCCAATAGTTGAAGGGGATCAAGAGGAATGTGATGATTTACCCAAGAAGTACATGAAAATTAAGAGATTGAAAAAGAAGTGACTATACATGTTTTGACGATAAAATATGTTAATATAAATTGTTTGTTGTACAATTTTTTCTTTGATATTTTCTTATGCATGAACCTTATATGTTTTGTATGTACAAAAACACACATCTACACACACATTCTTTCTTTTAGTTACCTTTAATTTTTGTTTTTCTACTTGTTATGCATGATTGGGTATGGGGAATTAAGAGTGATGTGAGGGGGAAGGGGGGGTGGTTGATCTTCTACCTTCACGTGGTTGGTTCTCTTTAGTAGATAATAAATCATTCTCTAAACCAAGAGGAGTTCATTTAGATATTCCCCTTTAGTCTTTCTAGAGCCGTGTACATGTTTAATTATTATTCAATCATATAATGTTTTATTCTCTTTGACAAATGCAACCTCATACATGTTTAGTTATTATCTAGTCATATAACCTTTTATTATCTTTGACAAATTTAGGTTTGAAGGGTGGTCACAACCATGATCCACAAGGCATTTCCGTCAAGGTAATCATTTGCTTAACTTGCCTCATGTTGTTTTCCTTCATAGCCTTGTATACATTTTCAACTATTTCTCTAGCATATTCATTCAATAGGAGGTTAATCCAAGTTGTTTGATCAAGCATAGATTCACCTGTTGACTCAAATTGGTTAGAAAACCTATAAATATCATATGGTAGGTTATGCTCAACCCTTTCCAATTTATTTGTGCTCAAAATATTTTCAATGAGTGATGTGCATAATTCCTTGGCTAAGAAGAGAATAAGTCTATTTTTTGTTCCTTCAACATCACATCAGCCCTGGACTTGGTAGGTTGGTATCTAATTTCCATGAGCACAAAATTGTTTGTGACATGTTTCAGGAGAATATGTGGAGTTGAGGTGCATCCATATATTTGTAAAAAGTTTCCATCTCACTCTAGGTACCAATCAATCCCTTAATAAATTCCTCCAAAAATCTTATGTAGGGCTTGTTGAAAACAAGTTTGTAGAGTGGGGCTAGGAATAATTGACACAACTACTCATAATGATTTGAGTACTTGTAATTCCAAATCATATGATAATGGATTGGGATTGGTGGGAGAAATAGGTGCCACATCTAAAAAATATATGGAAACTCATTCATAGAGTAAACTACATACCACAAGAAAGTAACCATATGAAACCGTGGAGATTAATCCCCAGGGACCTCAAGCACTTGATGGCAGTGTTGGTATTACTAAATTTTTTTTATGCATAATTAAACATGATCCCTTTAGTGATGATGTAATGTATGAGAGAACTCACTTTTTTGTTTCCATGCAAAATGAAAAACTATTCCATTTTATTTTGGCATGTATGTAAGATGAACTTGTCCAACGTGAGCTTTAATTTCAATTGAACCTCAAAACAACAAGAAAACCCTGGACAATGAATCTAAATTTAAGAAATTCCAAGGAATACTTCATCAAAATATAAGCAAGTCTCCTCACTACATTCGATAATTGTAAGCTTATGTCTTGCACCTTGATAAAGTAAAGTAATAACTGTTAGTTTCGTAGTTGTTCCCAACCTAATGTTGGAATTTTTTTTTTCATTGATGTCAACCCTAGAATAAGCCTCGAAGAAAGTCCAAGAAACCCCTAAAAGTGATGGTTTTATTTGAAGGAATAAGTGACGAATTTATTTTAAGGAGTATCCAAAGTGTTCCCCTTATGGCATAGTTGTAAGCATGGCCCTCATGTGAAGATGCTTTGAATAATCCCACAAGAAGCCCCATAGGTGTGGTCATGAAGACCTAAGTTGTTTGAGGAAAAATATTATGAATGACATTGCAAGTGCATGAAAAAATCTCATAGATGGATATTCCTCGTCATGTTGTTTCCAATGGTAGGTGGTATGCCACATGGTTCCTCACAGTTGAGAATTTATTTCCTCTTAAAGATGAAGCCCCAGAGTATGGTCAAGAAACCCCATATCTAAGGATAAGAAGATACAAGTCGGCCCCAAATTTAATTGAAGGAGAATTGTTTTTACAAACAAGATACTATAGGTCATCCCTAATGGTAAGTAAGGGAGGTACTTGAAAAAGTATAAATACACATAAAATATATTCTCATTTGTACAAGTGATCAAGAAAATATGTGATCTATTAATGAGTTTGAGGTAGTGAATTTGAGGTAGTGGAGGAGTACGAAGGAGAAAAGTCTCAGAGCTGCATATGGGAGAAGGGTTTTGGGAAAACCCTAATTGAGTAGGCCCTCATAGGTTAGACATAGGGTCTCCAATGAGGACCCCATGGGTTGCACAACTGTTGTCACATGAGGCCCCACGAGATGACCAGTCTTGTCCAACAAGGATGAGACAAAGCTTGATGAAGATGCTATCTTATTTATGATGAAGTTGAGAAAGATATGATGATCATAGATCTAATGCATTAGGGTTTCCTCATGATGAAAGGCATGTTTGTCTACCTGTTTTGAGGTATGTCTTGGATATTGTGGTATATGCCTTAAGGAACATCTTGGATGGTTTGGCACATGTTTAAGGCATGATTTTTTCACCTGTGTTGAGGAGTGATGTAGGAGAATCACTATCAATTCAATGCAAAGAAGATGTGGAAGCGAAGTTGACACATCAACGCATTGAAAGAGTCAAACCAACTCTTAACCAACTTGGTAGCGGTGTGGAGATTTTTTGAATCTCTCGCTAATTAATTAGAAGTATGTAAATTTAAGCCACCATTTTGAACTGACGGATCATTGTAAATCCTTACACAACTGTAATATATTACATGTGTAGGATATTAGCCCATATTAGTCATTAGGTTGCATTAATTAAGCTGAGTAGGTAACCACTAGAATAGAAGGTGATAGATTTTAGATAGGGGTAAGAAGAGAAAAGGAGGCTTTGTGTCCTTAGACAAGTTTTCATGGTAGTGTTTATAAGAGAAATAAGTTGTAACCATGTTTTTGGAATGAATAGAACATAGGAGAATTTATCCAATTGTACAGTGTTGATATTGTTTTACAGTTTTACTATTGTTATGTGTTTTTTGGATGTATGATGTTCATAATGGAGGAATGAATTTATGAAGAATTGAATAAGTTTCAAGTGTTTCTCTTATGTAAGTTATGCAAGGAGTTCATATCAAATGCAAGGAGTGCATGTGAGAGAGTCTTTTTCGACTTGAAGCTCAGGAGAGATAGCGTGGAACTTTTGTATGCAGAGTGTGCATATTAAGAGCAAGGAGTGTGCATGTGAAGTCTTTGACTTGGAGAAATAACTCGGATTTTTCTCATAAGAAAGCGCAGAGGTCAGTCACAAGGAGTGCATAGGACCAGAAATTGATTAAGTGTCGAAGAAATCCTTCAGAAGAAGAATTTGCAGAAGTTGGAGAAGATAAAGGGCTAAGATCTATCTAAGAGGAACGAATCATTTCAGACCGTTGGATCTAGGAAACATGCACAAGCTTTAAACTCTATGTACACCAATGAGTAGAGATGCCCCAAAGGAAACAAGGATCGTTGATCCAAGGAGGGATACACGTCAATAGATCGTAAGCTCCGGGTAAATTGCAATTGGGTTTCAATTGAGAATTGAGACTGCCAAACCCCGAAGACCCGAAGTAAATCTGTACGGTTAGATTCAGAGGGACGCGTGGCGACAAATCGTGAACTTCGGATAACAATACTCTAGGAAGTTGAGAATTGAAATCTCCGAACCCCGAAGGTTCGAAGTAAATTATAACTGTCAATTTGAGGAGGATAAATGTCAACAGGTCTTTTATTTCGGGAGATAGCCATTGTGGAGAAAGTCGGAGTTGATATTTGAAACTCCCGAAGCCCGAATCACGGAATAAATAACAGTCGTTGATTTAGAAGGGTTAATTTTGATCCATAGATTGGGAAAGGGTAGATCTGAACCGTCATGTTAAAAAGAATCGCCGAGATCTTGAGATTGATGATCATGAAGGATTGCGGGGATCAAAAGTACTTAGATGTTAAAAATTTGATAGAGGGCCACAATTGAAACCATGGTATTGCAAAAAGGACGCATGGCGATTTGTAGTGAATTGTAGGGAGAAACATGGGTTGATCCCAAACCACTTTCGACCACACCTGAAATCGTGTGTGGACATAGCCTGAGGTCACATGCGGGAAGGAGTTAACAGAGGAGGAGCTAGTGCCTGAGTCGTGATCGTTCAATAGTGAGAAGAAGAGATCGTGAGTGTTACAGAACTTGCATCAAAAGACAAAAAAGTCTTGTGTTTATTTACAAGCGAGACCATTAAGGTTTCAGAGAGCTAATTCATCTCTGAGAATTGAAGAACCTTGATCGGGAGGTCGCGTATCCCCAAGGAGAAAGGGAGGGTTTTCACCAAGTGGTATCAGAGCCTAAACAATATTGAAGTTTTACTCAGTGTGTTAGGAATAGTTGAAGCAATGCTGCCGAGGGTATGTGTAGAACCACCTTTAGCAAACCGTGTTGTAGGAAGAGAAATGAGAGAGCTTCGTGAAAATTTGGAAGCGATGGAAGCAATGCAAAGAAGAATACCTGCTGCTGAAGATGTCAGTGATGCAGAAAGCGAAGAAGTAGAGGTTGAAGAAGCTACAGGAGAAGATGCGGCTGAAGAATGCTTATTGAAAGATGTTGTGAAGTTGGGAGCTAGAGAAAAGATGGACGTTCCAATGTATGAAGGTAATTTGTATGCCAGAGAGATATTGGATTGGATAAGGTCCATGGACAAGTATTTCGACTATGAAGATGTCGATGACAGAAGGAAGGTGAGAAATGTTGTCACTAGATTAAAGGGACATGCATCACTATGGTGGGATGAACTATAGGAAGAGAGAAGGAAAAAATGCAAACAGAATATAAAGAATTGGGATAGGATGGTAGCCAAACTAAAGGCTAAATAAATACCTAAGGATTACCAGATAAATCTGTTCATAAAGTTGCAGAACCTGAGACAGAGGGGTATGACAATGAAAGAGTATACATAAGAATTCTATAGGCTGAATATTAGGACTGGACAAAGAGAGAAGGATGATGAAGAAGTTTTCAGGTATATAATTGGCTTGTGGTATGAAATCCAGGATGATATCAGCATGATGACTGTGAGGATAATGGAAGATGCTTATCAGATTGCACTGAAGGAAGAAGAAAAGTTGGCCAAAAACCAGAGTCAATGAAATAGAAGCAGAGGCTCAAATAGAGGTAAGGGAATTGTATATGATAAAGCATCGAAATCCAAGGAAGAGAGTGAGAAATCATATGGTCACTTTAAAAGAGGAGGAAGTTCCCGAAGAAGACCATTTGGTGGGAGAAATTATTTTCCTTGAGGAAGAGGAAGAGGTAGAAGAGGTGGAGTTAAATGTTATGCCCGTGGAAAGACAGGACACATGTCTTGGGAATGCCCCGAGAGGAAGAAAGAAGGAGGAGGAGAATCACACATTTTGAAATCCCAAAAGAATGTGGAAGCAAAAGTAGTAGGAGGACAATAACTTATGATGAGGAAAGTACTTCTAAAGGCTGAGAAAGAAATAGAAGACTCAGTTCAATGAACAAAGTTTTTTAGCACTGCTTGTAACACAAATGATAGAGTTTGCAAGATGATTATGGACAATGGAAGTACTGATAATTTGGTATCTACAGAAATGGTGGAGAAGCTGAAGCTGGAGACAACTGCACACCCAAGTCCATATAAATTATCATGGTTGTAGAAAGGACATTAAGTAATGGTAATTCAACAATGAAAAGTTGAATTTAAAATAGGATGCTATAAATATGAGATTGTGTGTGATGTAATTCCCATGGATGTTTGTCATATTTTGTTGGGGAGACCATGGCAGTTTGATAGGAATTCCATTCATGATGGGAGGAAGAATACTTATACTCTGGAAAAAAATGGTAGAACCCATATGTTACTGCCAATACAAGAGAAGAAAGAAAAGGAAGAAGCCAACAAAAGAATATTTCTCATGAGTGGGAAGGAACTCTTGAAAGAGATCAAGAAAGATCAAGATATGCAATTTATTGTAGTAAGGAAGCTGAGAGTTATCCTTACCAATACTTCTATGAATGATTTACTTGAAGAAATTCAATAATTGTTAGAGAATTTTGCTGACATAGTAGTGGATGAGTTGCCTCGCTCATTACCACCCATTAGGAGTATTAGCCACCATATTGACTTGATTCCAGGAGCCAATTTGCCAAATAAAGTAGTGTATAGGCTGACACCTCAAGAGAATGAAGAAGTTAAGAATCAAGTTCAAGAGTTGTTGGATAAAGGTTTAGTCAGTGAAATTCTAAGCCCATGTGTAGTGCCAACTATATTGAGTCCAAAGAAAGATGGGGGATGGAGAATGTGTACAGATTCCAGGGCCATCAACAAGATTACCATCAGGTATAGATTTCCTTTACCCATGATGGACGATTTGATGGATTGTTTGAGTGGAGAAAGTTATTTTTCAAAAATAGACTTGAAGAGTGGATATCATCAGATAAGAATGAGAGAGGGAGATGAATGGAAGACAACATTCAAGACAAATGAAGGGTTTTTTGAATGGCTAGTCATGCCATTTGGATTGACAAATGATTCAAGCACATTTATGAGGTTGATGAATGAAGTACTGAAAGAATTCATAGGTAAATTTGTCATTGTGTATCTAGATGATATATTAGTTTTCAACAAAACAGAGGAAGAACATTTAAAACACTTGACATTAGTGATGAGGAGATTGCAACAAGAAAAGTTGTTAATAAACTTGAAGAAAAGTACTTTTATGAAGAGAAAACTCATATATTAGGGTTTTTTGATCTCTTCAAATGAATTGAAGATGGATCCAGAGAAGGTGAGAGAAATCAAAGAATGGTCGTCACCAAGGAGCATATTTGAGGTGAGAAGTATTCCTGGGTTAGCAAGTATTTATAGAAAGTTTAGCAGAAATTTTAGTGGTATATGTGCACCCATGATGGATACTATGAAAAAGAAACACAAGTATTTTAATTGGACAAAGGAGGCCGAGAAAAGATTCAAAGTGTTGAAAAAGAAGATAATAGAACAACCAATTTTGGTTTTACCTGATTTTGGAAAAACATTTCAGGTGAGGTGTGATGCAAGTGGGATAGTCATTGGAGTAGTTTTGAGTCAAGATAATAGGCCAGTTTCTTATTTTAGTGAAAAATTGAATGACACTAAGGACAAATATTCTACATATGACAAGGAGTTTTATGCAGTGATTCAAGCTTTGAAGAAATGGATGCATTATTTAATTCCAAAATAATTTGTCTTGTATAGTGATAATCAAGCTTTGCAATTTATTACTAGGCAAGAGAAGTTGAATCAAAGGCATGCTAAGTGGGTAGAATTCATGCAAAATTTTACTTTTGTCATTAAAAATATTTCTAGAAGTGCTAATAAATTTGCATATGCTTTGAGCAGGAGGAATTTGGTTGTACAAGAATTCCAAGTGAAGGCCTTAGGGTTTGCACCTTAAGGAAATGTATCAAGAAGATCCAGATTTTAAGGAGGCTTATGAAGCATATGAAAATCCTTTGTTGAGGGATAGCAACTCATGGGTAGAATATTTGATCTAGGATGGATTATTTTTTAAAGGAAGCCAATTGTGCATACCAAGATGCTCAATGAGAGATAATTTGTTGAAAGAAAAACATAGTGGAGGTTTTGTCGAACATTTTGGTCATGAAAAAACATTTGCACAACTGAATAGTTTGTATTATTGGCCAGGTATGAGGGAATATGTGAAGAAATTTGTAGAACGATGTAATATTTTTCAACATGCAAAAGGAAAATTACAAAATACTAGTTTGTATCAGCCATTTCCTATTCCAGAAAGGCCTTGGGATGTGATTAGTATGGATTTTGTATTGGGATTACCTAGAACTCAGAAGGGAAGTGATTCCATATTTGTTGTGGTATATAGGTTTTCTAAAATGTCATATTTCATACCATGCCAGAAGACAAATGATGCTACACACATAGCCAATTTGTTTTTCAAATAAATTGTGAGATTACATGGATTGCCCGAAAGTATTGTCTCAGACAGGGACATTAAGTTTGTAGGACACTTTTGGACGACTCTATGGAAGAGGCTGGGAACTAATTTATCATTTAGTTCAACATATCACCCTCAGACAGATAGAAAGACTGAAGTGGTGAAAAGGAGTATGGGAAATTTGTTAAGGAGTTTAGTCACTGAACAAGGTCGTCAGTAGGATGAGATTCTGGCACTGGAAAAATTTGCATATAACAATTTATTTATTAGAAGCACTGGAAAAATTCCATTTGAGATAGTATATGGAAGACAACCAAGAGGGATTGCAGAATTGAGAGAGTTGAAACAAGATGAATTTAGGAGCGCTGGAGCAGAAGATTTTACTACAGAAATGCAAAGACTTCATGATCAAGTTAGGAGGCAGATACATGATAGTAATCAAAAGTATAAGGACAAAGTTGATCAGAAAAGAAGGGAATTTCAATTTGAAGTGGGAGATGAGGTTTTATCTCATTTGAGGAAGGAGAGGTTTCCAAGAGGAACATATAATAAGTTGAAGATGAGACCATGCAAGATTCTTAGAAAATTTGCAGCAAATTATTATGAGATCGAGTTGCTAGACAATGTTGGGATATCGTCGATATTCAACGTTGCAGATTTGTATCCTTATAACAGAGATGACACAGGAGAATTGGATGATCAGGAAGAGATTCAATGGGAAGAACAAATGCCTACAGTAGAAAAACCTCAGATGGAGAAAATTTTAGAACAGAGAGTTGGAAAGAAAACCAAAAGAAAGATATATCCTGAATATTTGGTGAAGTGGAAGGATCACCCTATGGAAGATTCAAGTTAGGTAACTGAACCTGATATTTTGAAGCATGGAAAGACAGTGTGAGAGCTCATGGACAAGATTCCATGAATATTTTGGCCAGAGGAGTATGATGAAGGAGCATTGCTATCAAATCAAAGAAAAGCGGATGTGGAAGCAAAGTCAGCACATCAACGCATTGAAAGAGCCAAATTGACTCTTAACTAGCTTGGTAACAGTGTGGAGATTTTTTGAATCTCTCGTTAATTAATTAGATGTATGTAAAGTTGGGCCACCATTTTGAATTGACGGATCATTGTAAATCCTTACATGATTGTAATAAATTATAGGTGTAGGATATTAGCCCGTATTAGTTATTAGGTTGCATTAATTAAGCTGAGAAGGTAACTGCTAGAGTAGAAGGTGATAGATTTTAGATAGGGGGGAGAAGAGAAAAGAAGGCTCTGGGTTCTTAAACAAGTTTTCATGGTAGTGTTTGTAAGAGACAAAAGTTGTGACCATGTTTTTGGAATGAATAGAACATAGGAGAATTTATCCAATTGTATAGTGTTGATACAATTTTACAGTTTTATTGTTCTTATGTGTTTTGTGGATGTATGATGTTCATAATGAAAGATTGAATTTATGAAGAATTGAATAAGTTTCAAGTGTTTCTCTTCTGTAATTTATGCAAGGAGTGAATAACGAACACAAGGAGTGCACGCGAGAGAGTATTTTTCGACTCGAAGCTTAGGAGAGATAGCATGGAACTTTTGTATGCATAGTGTGCAAATGAAGCGCAAGGAGTGCATATGTGAAGTCTTTGACTTAGAGAAATAACTCATGTTTTTCTCATAAGAAAGTGCAGAGGTCAGTCCCATGGAGTGCACAAGACCATAAATCAACTAAGTGTCAAAGAAATCCTTTAGAAGGATAATTTGCGGAAGTTGGACAAGATAAAGGGTTAAGATCTATCTAAGAGGAATGAATCATTTCAGAATGTTGGATCTAGGAAACTTGTGCGAGATTTAAAATATGTGTACACCAAGGAGTAGAGATCAATGAAGCCCTGAAGGAAACAAGGACCATTGATTCAAGGAGGGATATGCGTCAACAGATTGTAAGCTTTGAGTAATTGCAATTGGGTTTCAATTGAGAATTGAGACTGCCAAAACCCAAAGACCTGAAGTAAATATGGACCGTCAAATCCAGAGGGATGCGTGGCGACAGATCGCGAACTTCAGATAACAATACTCTGGGAAATTGAGAATTAAAATCTTCGAAACCTGAAGGTATGAAGTAAATTATAACCATGAATTTGAGGAGGATAAATGTCAACAGATCTTTTATTTCGGGAAATAGCCATTGTGGAGAAAGGAGGAGTTGAGATTTGAAACCCCTGAAGCACGAATCATGGAATAAATCACAGTCATTGATTTAGAAGGGTTAATTTTGATCCATAGATTGGTAAAGGGAAGATCTGAATCATCAGGTTTAGAAGTGCCATTGAGATCTTGAGATCGACGATCATGAAGGATTGCAGGGATAGAAAGTACTCAGATGCTAAAAATTTGATAGTGAGCCACAATTGAAACCACAATATTGCAAAAAGGATGCCTGGCGATTTGTAGTCAATTGTGGGGAGAAAAGTGGGTTGATCCCAAACCAATTTTGATCGCACCAAAAATCATGTGTGGACATAGCCTGAGGTCACATGCGGGAAGGAGTTAACGGAGGAGGAGCTAGTGCCTGAGTCGTGATCGTTCAATAGTGAGAAGAAGAGATCACAAGTGTTACAAAACTTGCATCGAAAGAAAGAAAAGTCCTGTGTTTATTTACAAGCAAGACCATTAAGGTTTCAGAGAGCTAATTCAGCTTTGAGAATTGAAGATCCTTGACTGGGAGGTCATGCAGCCACAGGGAGAAAGGGGGGGTTTGCACTAAGGAGTATCTTGGATATTGGGTACATGGTTGAGACATATCATGAATGATATGGTATATGTTTTAGGTACATATTTTGGTACATGGTTGAGGCATATCATGAATGATATGGCATATGATTGAGGCATATATGTTACACATAAAAATTACTCACTTCAATGATGACCTATTGTTGTCATTACAAGTGTCACAAGTGTCGCATTTTGGTTGCAAGTGTCGCAAACATCATACAGTCATCTTGCCTATGTCGTGTCTCAAACGACATCACAAAGAACACTTGAAAACACCCTCGGAGACTGGTTAAAGAAGGAGAAATAATCCGATGAAGAGTACAAAGCCTTTTTCTTTCAGAAAACCACTTAAAAATTAATTTTCAAGGGAAACGCTCCCCCACCCACTAACAAGGAGTGCTAGCACTCTCTGAACTCCTTTGGGGGAGAGTTGTAGCACTTTGTACACCCTTCTAGGTGAGTGATAGGATTTTTTGTCAAAAACTTAGGCTTCACTCCCCTACCCACTAGCAGGGAGTGCTAACGCTCCTTGCCCTCCTTTGGGGGAGCATTGTAGCGCTCTATGCACCATTTTGAGGGAGTGTTATGTTGTTGAGAAAATTAGGGGAAGATCCCACTTATCTCTGAAATCAGTTGGATTTGAATCTGAGGTCAAGGTTGGATCTTAGGGAGGATCCACAACTGATGGAGAAATATCCTAAACCTATCCCAAGAATATCTAAGGTGGTTAGGCCTCTCCAAGCTTATATAAGGAGGCCTCCTCATGTTGAAAGGATAGAGGGAGGAATTGAGAAATACCTAAATTATGATCTCATAAGGAAGGGGAGGCATTTAAGGCATCAAAATTATGATCTCATAAGGAAGATAATTAGTGAAGCATAGTCGTTCTTCTTGTGGATCATTCAATCAAAGTGTTTGGACAAAGAGAGTTTGGTGAGGCTGTTGCATCTGCATCTACAGTTGTAAGCACTTTTCTTTGTTTTCATTAATATATATGTGCTTGGCCTATTTCCTTCAATATTTTGTTTATCTACATGAACTTGTCTTTAATGGATAGATCTAGTTTCAGGCTAATCATAGTAGAATAGGAAGCATGTTTTGTTTTTAATTGGATTTTAGGACTTGTTGAAGAGCTCGGAGATTGGATCTCAACTCGGACTAGGCGAGGACAAACATCATAAAAAGGTACATCTTCTTCCTCTTCTCTATACATTAGTTTAGCTAGGTTTAAAGGGATGTCAATGATCAACATTAGCACCTTTTTGTCTTGGTATTAGGAGTCTAGATCCTAAGAGGGGATTCACCTATCTGCAAGGGGATTTCCTTGTAACAAAAATTGGTGAGGGGATTTCCCTGTAAAAGAAATTGGCGACTCCAGTGGAGTCGCCAATTTATGTTACAAGGAAATCCCCCTGCAGACAGGTGAATCCCCTCTTGGGTTTTAGACTCCTAAGACCAAAACAGAAAGGTGCTAACTTTGATCACCGACATCCCTTTAAACTTAGCTAAACTAATGTATAGAGAAGATGAAGAAGATGTACCTTTTTACGATGTTTGTCCTCGCCTAGTTCGAGTTGAGCTCTGATCTCCGAGCTCTTAAACAAGTCCTGTAATCCAATTAAAGACAAAACATGCTTCCTATTCTACTATGATTAGCTTGAAACTATATCTATCCATTAAAGAAAAGTTCATGTAGATAAACATAATCTTGAAGGAAACAGGCCAAGCACATATATATTAATGAAAAAAAAGCAAAGTGCTTACAATTGTAGATGCAGATGAAACAACCTCACCAAGATCTCTTTGTCCAAACCCTTTGCTCGAATGATCCACAAGAAGAATGATTATTCTTCACTGATTATCTTCCTTATGAGATCATAAGTTTGATTCCTTCAATGTCTCCCCTTACTTATGATATCGTAAATTAGGTATTTCGCAATTCCTCCCTCTATCCTTTCACCATGAGGAGGCCTCCTTATATAATCTTGGAGAGGCCTAACCACCTTAGAGATTCTTTGGATAGGTTGAGGATCTTTCTCCATCAATTGTGGAACCTCCCTAAGATCCAGCCTTGACCTAAGATTTGAATCCAACTAATTTCAGAGATAAGGGGGATCTTCCCCTGATTTTCTCAACAACATAACACTCCCCCAGAATGGTACACAAAGCGCTACAACGCTCCCCTAAAGGAGGGAAAGGAGCACTAATTCTCCTTGCTAGTGGTTAGGGGAGTGTTGCCCAAGTTTTCCTAAAAAATCATAGTGCTCCCCCAGAAGGGTGTACAGAGTGCTACAATGCTCCCCCAAAGGAGGTCAAGGAGCGCTAGCACTCCCTGTCAGTGGGTGGGGGAGCCCTGCTCTTCAAAATTGATTTTTAAGTGATTTTCTCAAATCAAAATGCTTTGTGCTCTTCATCAGATGATTTATCCTTCTTTAACTAGTCTTTGAGGGTGTTTTCAAGTGTTCTTTGTGATGTCATTCAAGACACAACATAAGCAATATGACTGTATAATGTTTGTGACACTTGCGGCCAAAATGAGACACTTGTGACACTTGTAATTACGAAAATAGGTCATCATTGAAGTGAGTAATTTTGATGTGTAATAGATTGCCCCCCAAAGTGCAAAGTTAGAAGACAAAAACTGATGACTGAAGTACTTTGTAGAGTTTTTCGAGCAAGGGTATGGAATTAGAGGACCTAATAGAAGCTGCACACAACCATTAAACAAATATTATGATATGTTTCAATCCCAGGGTAGGCATTCCTATGCTTGAGTGATAAAGACATTCAAGGTATGGCTACCATAAGATACATTGCGGATCCATAATTATATTGACAAAAAGGTATAGCCACCGAAGATGCAATGTGGATCTATACTTCCATGACATGAACTGATCATAGCCATGAAAAATACACAGTGGATATATGAGATGACTAGACATAGCCACAGACCAATACAGAGTGGATCTATGTGATAGTTTATGTGTCAATATTCAAGAGAAACTCTGTCGCAACCTAGGTAAAGTACATATAAGAGTGATCACTCAACCCAAGGTCTTCTTACCGATCCTAATGTAGTACAAATCCAACCATGTGAATAGATGTATTGATGTTGAACATAGTAGAAACCACTTGATTACTGGTCAATGAGGTAAACCATTAACAAGTGTGAGGGAAATCACCATTGATGTCAATGATTCCCAAGGTACCCTAGTACATTCCAACGAATGTGAATAGATGAGCTGAAGTCAAACATCCGTCGAATCATCCTATCATAGGTCAATGATGTAAACCCACTGTCGGAAGTGAGGAGGCCTACCATTGAGGCATGTAGGTCCCAAGGTACTAACTGGTTTCTAAGTCCAGTTCCTGGATAATGTGATGAAGTTGACAGGAACAGACTCACCGAAGGAGGGCCTTGAGGTATCCCCCATCAATGACATGAAACAAACACAGACATGTAAATTGGTGGATCAAATGAACATGGACTGACATGGGTATTGAAATAGGAAATTTGCGATGGTTGACTCTCAGGGCAGATACTTCCCTTGAACATTGAGGCACAACAACAAAAACATGACATGGACCACAACACGATAATGTAGTGGATACTGTGACTTTTGTCAGGTGATCCAAAGGAGTAAGGAAACTCAAAGGATTGGTTTAGTGTAGAGGTTCAGTGGATTAAAATGTGTGCAAAGACAAAGTGTCATGTTCAAGGGAAACTGTAAGGGTGACTGGTGATATTTTCAAAAGTATCTTGGATTTCTTCCTTCAAATTCCCCCCCCCATCCAGATACACAAGTACCTCCTTTTAATTTTAATGAACTCGAGGAGGGTAACACATGCTTGATATAACTCACCTTCGGTAAGTCCCTCTTCCTTTGTTTAACGAACTAGAAGAAGTAAGGGTTTGGTCCCATATGAGCCCTTCAATGTATATGTTTTTAACGAGTCCAGAGAAGGTAAACTTAGTGATTTTTCATGTCTAGAGAGTCTGAAAAGAACTTAAAGATGAATCCAGTGTTTTCATTTTTTGTAATGTTAGTCTCGTGAGGCCAAAAAAGAGATAAATTATCACTCAAAAGACTCCCTTTCAAAACTTTTAACGAGTGGGAAAGGAAGCAAGATCGCTTGGAAATATTTTTACATTTAGAGAGTCTGAAAAGAGCTCAAAGACGACTCTAGGGGGTTCCTTTTTCATGTATCCATGTGTGTTTGAAAAAGAGATAAAAGGTTAATCGGTTACACTCTCATGTATTTACGAGCACAAGAAATAAAAAAGACTAATCTTGATAACTTATTCTCATGTATTTACGAGCATGAGAAAGAAAAAAGACTAAGCTCGGTATTGGTTTCATTTTTACACGAGCTTGAAAAAAATTAAACTATGCTTGTAAATTCCCAATGTAATTTCCAAAGGTGGGGAAACCCATGGATGGTTGGTACTCTGCCCTCATAGGGATACCCATGTATGGTTGGTACTCTGCCCCCAACTTGAGAAGCTAGGGACTTAACTCCATAATGACCTTTTAATGAGTGGGAAAGGAAGCAAGATAACTTGACAATCTTTTCATGTTTAGAGAGTCTGAAAAGAGCTTAAAGATGACTCCAGGGGGTTCCTTTTTCATGTATCCATGCGAGTCCAAAAAAGAGATAAAAGGTTACTCAGTTACACTCTCATGTATTTACGAGAATGAGAAAGAAAAAAGACTAAGCTCAGTAACTTATTCTCATGTATTTACAAGCACGAGAAAGAACAAAGACTAAGCTCGATATTGGTTTCATTTTTAGACAAGCTTGAAACAAAATTAAACTATGCTTGTAAATTCCCAATGTAATTTCCAAAGGTAGGGAAACCCATGGACTGTTGGTACTCTGCCCCTGTAGGGATACCCATGGATGGTTGGTACTCTACCCCAATCTTGAAAATCTATCGGCTTAATTCCATAATGATAATCAAAGGCTGGAGACATGCCCCCCCAAGCTTCAATTCATTCACCGACTTTGAGGTTGTCGCCAATTTCTGTACTAGATGGAGAAAAAGGATAAGGGTGGATGAAATGAAGGTTCAAATATGAGACCTAATGAAAGACTCGACTGAACAAGAGAGGCTATTGTTTCATTTTTTAATGATCTTGACATAGGACAATAATTATGCTCAAGGCTCCAGGTTCAATTCCCAGATTTCTGTTTCATTTTTTAATGAGATTGCTACAAAGAGGAAAACTATGCTTTTTAACTTATACTTGATCATGGCTTCCAAGAGGATAATTCTCTGGAAGGGATACATGTCAAGGGACAAACGTCAATCATGGATTCCAAGAGATCTTCACTAGATGGAATAAAATCACTCTGGAAGGAATACATGTCGACGACCTCGATAAGGGTAGGGAGATCTGGCTATAATAGCCCTATCGAAGAGATCACCATTTCAACTACCATATCTAAGTAAAGAGAGACCGAGCTTACAGTGAGAGGCTCATCTTCATCGGTAGCTGAAGGCATGGGACATAACGCCACATACTTGACCCATGGCAGGGGTGATATCGTCTACATATAAGAACCATTTAGGGAGGTCATTGAGTTGGTAATCAAGTTAGGATCAATGCATGAAAGTTGATCAATAGCCACAATTATTCCATCATGAGGGAAAGATATCAGATGAAAAAAAGTGGACACAATAGCTTCCATGGAATAAACATAATCTTGCCCAAGGAGTAAATTGAAATCCAAGGGGTCCTAGACTACCATAACATCAATAAAGATAGTTTCCCCTCCCAAAGTTATGGGAAACTGAGGAAGGAATCCTAAAGGGTGACTAGTTCTTATTTTAAAAGAGAACAAAGTCTGGGTAACCGACACAATCTGAGGATAACCCAAATCTTGCCAAGAAATAGAGAACAAAATACTAACGAATGAACCTTCATCTATCAGTGTCTGAGGAACGACCTGACCACAAACCTGTATTGTAATCTTGAAAGGAATGTTAGAGGGAAGACGAGGTCCAACTAGCACACCCCAATCAAAAAGGATGGCCTCATTACTTGGAGGGAGTTTTGCAGGATAAGGAGGAATGCCCCCCAACATGGTAGATTCTGTATCAACAAGAAAAATAAGGGAAGTATCGGGTTTACTCTCTAGAGGGAGATTAGGATCGACCGATGATGGGATCAGATTGACCACTTGATTTTTATCCTCCAAGTGGAGAATGGGGTCGACAAGTGGAAACAGATCGACCGCTTGGGTTGCACTCTCTAACGGGAGAGTGGGATTGATCGAATATGGGATCAGATCAACCACTTTGTCAATTGGTTCAACTAAGAATGTGACCAGATTGATGACATGATCAACCCGACTAACCGATGAAGGGACTGGAGCAACCACTTAAGCAGTCGTCATAGGAGGAGTGGGATTGACCACGTTGGCACTCTTCAGATGAAGGGTGGGACTGACCAATGATAGGACTGGATCATTCACTAAGGTTTTACTTTTCAGATGAAAAGTGGGGCTGATCGATGATGGAACTAGATCAACTACTTTGGTTAGTGGTTCAACCAAAGATGAAACTAGATTGACCACCTGATCAACTAGACTGACCGGGGACGGAACTGGATTGCCATTCCATCAACTAAGGATGGGTTGGGGGAAATATTACGATAGGAAGTTGGAAGTTGAAGATTTTCCAAAATAGAAGAATCCTCATCCATATGAGGACAAAGGTGGGAATAATGGTCACCTTCACATAACATGCAAGGAAATTTGAGAGTTGTCTTCTTCTTACCAACCTTAATGTCACTAGTTGACGGGGCATTACCAACATGTCCAATAGGGGCCGATGATTTGGAGGACCACATTTCTAAGACCTTGGGAAGACCAGGGAAATCCCTTAGAAAGTGGTCACCCTTACAAAGACTGCAAGTGAATTTGGGTTTCAGATTCTTTGTTTTAATATTGTCGGCCTCATCAACACTCCCAATACGATTACTAGTAGCTGGTTACTTGGATCCAACACCTGATATGGTTGAAGGCTTGGTCCTTTTCGAGTTCTTCTTCTTCTTCTCTTTATATTTCTTCTTCTTCTTATCAACCTGGATACTTGCTTTGGAGATTTCACTAGGCGAAGAAGGAGAAAGTGAAGGATACTTAATAGGTGAAGAAAGAAAAAATTCGACATGAGGTTGATGTGTGGGTGGTGTACTTACATCTAAAGCATTAGGTGCAGTTGAAACACTGGGAAGATTCGAGATCACCGGAGTGGGGAACAACCAAACCAGTAATCCGATGGTGAGTCCCAGAAGACTCAGTATGGCAATGTACGGAGGAGTGATGTTTCCAAAAGAAGGAAAGGTGAAAGGTTCCCTGGGACAAGGGGTTCCTCCATTGGTACTCCTAGGAGTTGATTCCATTAACACTAACTTGACCTAAGGTCCACTAAGTAAAACAAACAACACACGCTATGAATCTAAGAAGCAAACAATCAAACAAAACTTCCCACAATGAAACCACTAGTTGGTGATGAAATCTAACATTGCGAGATAAATATAGGAAGGGGCGGGGATAGAGTGGGTGGATCAGTTATGTTGGCGACCTACTTAATGGATTTAAACCTTAGTGTAAGATTCCACACAGTAATTGTGGATTTATCCTCCAAGGAGCCCGAGTGAGTTTGACCAATGTTTGTTCCAGGTATAGTGAGACTTCCCTTCACCATCACCTTGTGTAAGACCTTGAAGATTATGGTCACTAAGGTCACCAACTCATATTCATCCCTTGGTTGGGTACAGTCGATAGTCCAGTTTGAACGTATGGGCGGGATAACAAGTCTGAAATCCTTCAAGAGAACTGAGGACAAGTGGACCAGTAGAACTACAGAGGACCCCAAACGGATTAAGAGTTCATGAAGCACCGAGACCAAATGAAGATATTTGAACCTCAATAAGAACCCCCAATATACGATTTGACTACTACGAATGGTTAAACCACAGAGGGATAATCTCTGTAGCTCTCTCGAACACGAACTCGTGCGTAATCCTTGTGTGAGAGGGGGATCCCTGTAAGCTTATACGGAAATTGGATTTTCTCTCCCTATCGTAATATGATAAGTTTGTTTGAAATATTTGGAATGTTATCCTTTCAACCTATTCCAAAGCCCTACCTCTTAAGCTAATGTAGGTTTGGTAACATAAAATGTAAAAATGTCTGATAAATTTAGCGCTTGATTTTAAGGCTATTGTATACTCAAGAGGAAAATGGCATGGGAAATATGGTGTTTTGACCGAATTCAAACAATGTAAAGAAATGAGAATGAAGATATTTCACTTTGATGAAATATATACTACGAGAAGGAGAAAACATTCATCATTACAGATGCACAATGTCCCCCAAAAAAACAAAAACCATGCAATTCCGCTACTTCAAATGTAAGCTAGTTTCACTACCCAAAAGAAAAAATGCATCTGTCTTCTTTATTTGATTTTGATGTATACATAAATTAAATAGAAACCCTTCAATGCTCCACTAATTTCAATAAGGAGAAAGAGTTCTATGCAGATGCAAAAGACACGAAGTAAAAGGGCTACAAACAAAGCATGTGCTCAAAGAAGTGAGGTATGAAAGAAAACAAGTAGAAATGTGTTCTGAAAAACAATAAAACAATCAAGGATTCTAAAACCAATCAAGCATTCAAGGAACACAATAAAATGCAAATAATAATCCAAGAAAGGATAGGGAGAAAGAGAAATCACTCAAAACTGTCCTGAAAAAACAAGCAGCTAGAAAAAGGAAATTTCACATTTCTGAAAAAGGTTTCAAGCTCCATTCAAGGAAATAGGGAGTGATAAGAATAAAAAACCAATCCAAACAACTTCACAAACCAACCATAGACTCTGGGTAAAGACTTCTGTAAAACAGGCTGCAAAAGACTGAGTAGAAGAAGGCAAAAACTCCCGAAAAAGAGACTAGCACTCTCCGTATCAAGGGTACAGAGCATTGAAACGCTCCCTAAAATACTGTAGGGGAGAATTGGATAGATATCAATGCTCTGGTATGGCCTAGGGAGGGGTGCTTGTGCTCCCAAAATTTGAGAAAAAGAGCCAAAAAATGCAAAAACACTCACCCAAAATGCATAAAAATTGGTGAAAAAGTAAGTGAAGATGGGAGAAGGGTAATGGATCGTAAACAAACAATAAAAATCATCTAAAAGGTGGGTAAAGGGAAGGTACAAACCAAGGGAATACAAATATATTCTAATCCCCAGTGGAGTCGTCAATTCTTGTTACAGGGAAATCCCCCTGCGGACAGGTGAATCCCCTCTTGGGCTTTAGACTCCTGAGACCAAGATAGAAAGGTACATCTTTTTCCTCTTCTCTATACATTAGTTTAGCTAGTTTTAAAGGGATGCTAGTGATCAATGTTATCACCTTTCTATCTTGGTCTTAGGAGTCTAGATCCCAAGAGGGGATTCACTTGTCCGTAGGGGGATTTCCCTGTAACAAGATCTTTGGTACATGATTCATGGATATTACGTAAATTGGTTGAGGCATATCTTGGCACATGGTTTATGGATATGGCACGTGATTATTACATGGATGTTATGGCACACATATCTTATCACATGGTTTTATCCACATCTTGGTGTATGATTTATGTGAGTGGATCTGGTCTTACTGGTGATTATGTTGATGAGGTTTCAATATTAGTGACAATATATCAATGACAATGACAATTATAGAGATAGTATATCAGTGACAATGACAGTGACAGTGAAAATAATAGTGACATAGACAGTATATCAATGACAATAATAGTGACAAAGACATTGATAGTGGCAGGTTGATGATGATGTATCAGTATCACTGATAGTGATAGTGGAGGTCACAAGTTGAATCTACATTTATATTTCATGGAGGTAGGAAGCATCAAGGAAAGGGGGTTGTAGACTCCTTCCAGTTGGATATGGAAAATATAGGTATTCATAGATTCCTTTAGGTTGGAGACTATAAATTAGGGGGTCATAGCCTCCTTTCAATGGGAGCCAAATAATTCAGGGAGTCGTAGCTTCCTTTAGGTTGGAGCCTGTAAACTAGGGGGTTAGAGCCTCCTTCTAGTTGGAGTTGGAGAATTTGGGGAGTTTTAACTTCCTTTAGGTTGGAGCCTCCTTCCAGTTGGTGCTGGAGAATTTTGGAAGTTGGTGCTTCCTATGAATGTAATCTTTTGATATATAAGAAAGCATTGTGTGGTTTTCTCCCATTTGGGTTTCCACATAAAATCCTGGTGTACTATGTATCTGTGGTTATATGTTATGGATTGATGAATGGAATTATTCATTATATATTAAATGCAATCATAAGTGATAAATTGTTGATAAGTTCATGATTACATGTTTTGATTAAAAGTGGAAAAAAGTGCTCAATACTGATTAACCCTCTCCTCTCAATATTGGTGAATATTCCAACAACTAACTCTGTTGTTTCCATGAAAATGCAAAACTATTCAAATGTATTTTGACATGCTTATAGGATGAACTTGTCCAACGTGAGATTTCACTTCAATTGAACCTCAAAACTGCAAGAAAACCCTAGACAATGAATCTGAATTTAAAAAAAAACAAAGGAACAATTAATCAAAATATAGGCATGTCATTTCATTGCACTAAATAAATTAGCAAATTTTGAAATAGCCATATTACAATGCTCTAGGAATGGGCATGTTATTAGATACAAATTAGTTTTGAACAATTTTGCCTAGTGATAGAGTGGAAGGATTACAACTTTATATTGATGTAAAATGAATACAAAGTTATGGTTGTGTAGAGCACATGTAGAGGTCAATGATGTTGTGTTCTTGTATTATGATCTATATTGTACAATTTCTAAAAGGTTAAATAATCACATGAAACACTCACATTATAAGTGTAATAAACTAGCCTCGTTACTAGGAGACAGTTTCCCAAGCCATCTACTTGTAACTTTAAACAAGAAGGTAGTATCATTGTAAATGTTGGCAATCATCAAATCTACATAAAGAATTTATTATGAATTTGGCCTACATCTTCTTTGTGAATGAAATTCATTTACTTATTTTGTGTGAAATTCATGTAATGTAGTGGACTCCAATGCCAATATCTATATCATTATACATAGAACCAAGTTCTAGTTTTTCCACCTCCATTGGCTCATTCCTTTTTGTTCCTTTTTCCTTATTAAGTGTCATGTTTCAAAGCTATTCTTATGCATCATTGGACAATATAAAGTTAAATTCTTTGATTAAAAATCATGCCAAAAGATATAGATATACTTGGAGTGGCATGAAATAAATGCTAAACTACATTGCAGATGAAGAAAAATAATGTATTTCTATCTCTATGCTTAGAAAAATGTTTAACATTTGACATAATCCTTTGATATAGCCACATAGAGGATTGCAATGTGATCATGTATTCTTAGTGCAATGTGGTTTTATGTTCGATAATTCTTATCAATTATATTATTGGCATGAATCTTACCAATGGAATGAGAAACATAGTCTCTTAAACAACTTCAGTTTCAAAATTCTAATGTCATTTCCGACCCCTTATTGCACTAGTAATAGACCAAAGACCTAAATTAACCTTAATTCCTAAAGTTGCAAGTATATAAATGTAAAGGCTTCTTCCTATAAAGTGGTTTGCGAGCTAGGGAGATAATGTAAAGTCTAGTTGTGTTGTTGAGTTGCTACTCTTTATAGAAGTGTTAATCTTTGCAATGATGATTATATGCTAAATATGAATGGAATGACCCCCATACTTTAGTACTTGTTTATTGTGTTGATGATCTATTTTGATGTTGTTCTTCATTATGATGTATTCCTCTATTTCTATTTCTACTTATTTTCTTCATTAATGGATGCTTGCATCTTTTGTATAACCTAATCTATGTTATAATATTGTTCCAATGGTGAAGGTAATGAGCACATGGTCTATATATTAGAGCATGAGTTCATATATGGTTATGTATGTCACCTATTAACTTTGTCCCATGAATCTCAAGTCTTCACAATGCACTCCAGGTGAGAGATTCCTTGTTTGCAGGGATTGATATGTCAATGTGTTGTGCTAGCACCAACAACTTCCCTTTTTATTGTTTTTTGATTATAAATACAAAAAATTTCTCAAGAAATAGGGACCCTCCCTTGTGTTTTTCGAGGCCTTTTCATCATGTGAAAAGAACCTAAGTTTTACTTGTGCAAGATTGAGACCTTCTGGGCCCTTTACTTAGTTTTTTCATCATTTCTTGGACTCAAAGTCTTCCTCGCCGATACGATGAGGGAGATCATTCTTCCTTCGTTGATACACCCCATCATAACTGGCTTGATAATTTCTTCATCGATACATGGAATGAGCCAACACTTAACATAATTTTTGCAAGCTTCCTCATGTATTGATGTTCAATCATTCTTTGTTCGCTGATACATCGACACTCCTCCCTTCTTTTGCGCTGACACTCCGACATACATCCATTTTCATCCGTCGACCTGATGTTTCTCTTCACCTATCACACGCTAATCCAAAAATCCTTAGATGTCAAATTAATTCTTAAACATACATCAACATCCAACCAGATTTGGGAAAATAAGATCATTATGACTATTTGAAAAATATCATGTGAAAATGTTTACTTATCCATAAACTTCATCAACTAATAATAACTTGCAGAAACAAAAATGCTAACATGGAGAGAAATATTAACAACAAAGATCAAGGCACTTTACATGAGTTGATAATGAATTTCACCCACCTTGGGCTACGTCTCCAGGTCCACTTCAAAATGAGAGACCACTAAATTATTACTCAAATGCTTGATACAATAATGGCTCTAACTTGTGCTTTTACAATGACCTTATAATATGTTTCTCAAACTCAGATGTGACTGTCAAAATCATCTCCTTCTCAAAAAACTGAAACTTTTGATTGTAAACACCCTATACTTCTCTCAAAGAGATCTATGGCATGAAAAATGATGCAAAACCAAACTAGTAGCACCTCTTGGCATGCATCCCAATGCACCCAGCTCTCCTCCTTGGCACACAATTTTATGTCCTGCATTAGCTCAAGCACTTGGTTTAAATATGGGAATTTGGTTGGGTCAAACACCACCCGACCCCCTATATGCGTGAGTTGCACATTTATTTAAACATAAATGTAATTTGATTGGTGGTTCTAATTGATGGACTCACATGGTGTAATGGTCGGATATTTGGGTTAAGTCATTGGGTCCTCAACCTAGAGGTGTTAAGAACCAAACATCAATATAACATAGAAAAACCTCAGGAAAAGTACTCAATGCCTTGAAAAAGAGATAATTTAAGATAATAAGCCTCTTCGAGGGGGAAACCTCTTTTTAACCCACTTAAATGTCCAAGTACAAGATGATTCAAAATGAAAATGTCTCCTTGGTATATATAGGAGACTAGGAGGTATAATTACAACTAATGGCCTAAAGCCAACATAAATAAAATAAAATTACT
>SNQJ01S0024150.1:0-14115 GCA_010110895.2 Picea sitchensis | reverse complement strand
CACCTCGACCTTCAAAGGATCTACCCTGATCCCTTGACGTGAAACAATAAATCCCAGAAGTCGGTCGGATTCTACGCAGAAAACACATTTGTGGGGATTCAAGAGTATATGGTAAAACCGACATCGAAGGAAAATGTCACGGAGGTGTATTGGATGATCTACATGGCACATGGAATGAGTGGGTAAGTCATCGAGATATGGCTGCACAATGTGCTTTATTTCATGAAAGGCATAAGACATGGCACGTTGAAAAGTTGCACCGGCATTCTTTAAACCAAATGGGAGTTTTCGATAGGCGAAAGTGCCCCAAGGACAAATAAAAGCATTCTTGTGTTGGTCCACTGGTAGGATATTGATTTGATTATATTAGGAGAAACCATCCATCAGAGAGAAGATTTCGCTTCCAACACAATCGTTGACGATCTGGTCAACGAAGGGGGTAGAAAAGTTGTCTTTAGGACAAGCTTTGTTAATGTCCCTATAATCAACACACACGTGGATTATGCCTTATTTCTTGTCGATTGGAAGAAGATTGGAAACCCAGTTAGTTAGAGCCACCAAGTAAATGAAGGTAGTCTTAAGAAGTTTCTCAACTTCAAGCTTGATAGTGGCTGCTTTACGTGGGTGGACTGAACATTGTCATTTCTAGATGGGTTTAGCATCTGAGTATGTCTTAATATCATGTATCACAATGTTGGGATCGATACATGAAATTTCTTCATAACTACAGGCGAAGACATCACGAAATTCTTGGAAAAGAGACTTGTAGGTGACAACTTCGTCATGGGAACACGAAGCTCCGATATGCAAATTTTTGACAATTCCAAGTTTTATGGATATGTCGAGGGGGATGGTGGGTGAGATATTACTTAAGTTCCCTTTGTAGAATAGATCATGTGTAGACTCGAGAACGATAGAAATGATGACAATGGTCGACAGGGTTGAGATCCGTTGGTAACCCTTGATGGTGTGTTGTTCCAAGAAGAGGATGGAACAATGATGTCCATCATCCCAAGGGGTATATTCCATGGACATAATAGACATAATCATCTCTTCCATGGGAAAAATGACACGGAAAGGGTCTGGAGATAAATCACCAAGAGAGGGGGTAGCAGGGGTTGCCGATTGAATGGCTTGATAAGCGGTTTTGATCGGAATCAAGGGCATTTCGTCATCATAAGGAAGATGATCGTCGGGGTTGGGTACCATCCATGGGTCGTAAGATGCAGGGGTTCCATGAAAAAAGGTGGAGATCATGTTGATCGAGGAAACAAATGGATGTGGAACATTGGGTGGTGTTATGGGGAAAGTAAGCATTAATGAGGAATCTTTAAAAAGACCCACACTGACATTCTCGTATCCACAGGGGGAGGGGGGGGTTTGCAATGAATGGTACATTGTTGGTACATGTATCGGAGTGGAAGAAGGCCAACTGGTCGATGGTCACTACTTTTCCTTGATGTGGTAAACATATGATGTGGAAAAGATTCAAAACAATTGCACGCATAGAATCAATCCAGCTACGGCCAAGTAGAAGGTTGTAATCGAGAGGAGCATCAAAGACCTCCATTGGAACATTTTTCCTTCTAACATAATAGGAAACGAAGGGAGGACAACGTAAGGCTTAAAACTAGAGCCATTGAAGGCTTTGAGTGTGCTGTGGGATTCAGTCAAAGGAGGAGAGCTGATGGCTTTCAAGCAGGTAATAGACATGAAACACGTTGAGGCACCCTCATCAATAACTGTCCTACAAATGTTTTTGTCAGAGACAATAACTTGTATTTGGAATGCGAGTTGAGGGGGTAACCTTGGAATGTGATCTTCCAAGTCAAAAATTATTAAATTCGTATCTGTAGGGTCGATTCCATCGATAGCTTTCAATAGTGCCTTCCGTTGTATAGGAAAACTTTGAAGCACTTTGAGGGATGACATCGCGGATGGTGCTTGGGCCAGATCTTCAACAATACTATGGTTCTGGGTAGCATGTACATGAGGATTGAAATCTGATTTCCGAACGACACTTTGGAGGAGGGTGAAGAACTGTGTCTAGGCTCGGTCGTTTGAGATAAAGAAGACCGTTGGTAGGTGGAGTCGAAAGAGATGGTTGGACCACTGAAGGAGGTGTTGCATCAATCTTCTTTATGGAGGAAGAATAATCTTTGGCTCAAGTGCTAAGTATGATTTCATTCTGCTTTGAATCACCTGTACACATTAAGACATAGGAAGTATTGGAGGGGGAAGGTTGGTCATGAATGACCAATTGGGTCTGTTGTTGAGAAGGGAAGGGTTGTGACAATACGGTCGGAGTGGGGGGTTTTGTGGTCCCTTGAAGGAACTTAGTAACCTTGGCTTGTCGTGGACAATCCTTAGTGTAGTGATCATCACCACAGATAAGACAAGGGTATCGAGGTTTGCACTTATCCCTATCGTCAACATGTGGTGTTTTGGTTTTCTCAGTTTGTGGATTATTTTTATCCTCCTTGGTCTTACCTTTTCCTTTTTTGGATTTATTTTTGTCGGCAAGGGTAGATTGGATAGAATTTACCTAAGAAGTCTTACCGATGGGAAGGGTAGGAGACAGATCATTTTGAACATTAGAATAAATGGATTCGGGGTTGTTGCTAGAGGTTTGGAAGAAATGAGGTTGGGCATGGAAGGTGCCAATCACATCGTTAGCTGCATGAGAAGCAACATGAGTTGTTGAAGTAGTAGAAATAGAAGGACGAGGTGCATCAGATAGTAAGTCATAAAGTGTACCCATTTGTGAGCAAACAAGGTCTAGGTATTGGGCACAAATGATGGCCTGTTCTTCTGTGACAACTCCACCCATGGCGATGTCACGACCGATGTCGTTCATGAATGATTTCGTGAACCATTCTACCAGCAATTGATCGAGAAGTTTGAGCTTGATGAGACATCATCTCTGTTGCCACTCATAAATGTGATCAGAGATATGAGTGGCTTTGGTTTGTTTGAAAGAACTCAAAATTTCGGTTCCTGTTTCATAGCGGATCGGTAACTAGTAGTGGGTGAGAAAAGCCATAGCGAGGGTGTTGAAGTTGGCCTCATGGTAATTCTATATACCACTTCACGGAGGAACCCATGAGGGTTCGCTAAAAAAGGTGTAAACGAATAGAGTCATCCATCAAGGAGTTGGATGAGCACCAAAGGTGAAAAGTCATTACATGATTGTTCGGGTCCTCTCCTAGTTTACCATCGAATTTAGGGATTTCGGATGGTAGTTTAGCCAGTATGGTGGGCCATTGAGGAGAGTGATGGATTGGATCATTTAATATCCTCGACAGATCCTGGAGGTCAATATTGGCTAAGAAAGGTAACTGTCTATTCACATGCGGGTACTAGTGACTTTGGGGAGGGAGTCCCGTCGGTAAACCAGTGGGACCATAAGCATTATGCATATAGTGCGAAGATCTGGGTAGATTTGGTGTTTGGTGTGGAGCAAGTAATTCATAGGTTTGTACCCTTGGATAGGGGCGTGGGGTTGAGCATTTAAGCCCCAAATAGGAATAGACGTGCCTGGATATGGTTGGCCTGTACTAGGGGGTATGACGGAGCTAGCTTGAGGCTGTTGCACCCCAGTTGATTGAGGATTATGTTGTATAAGATAATTCCAATACTAGGCCAAGGATGGAGGTATGTTTTTTCCATAAGGTGGGGTCAGTGGGGGTTTCCCTCCAATCGGGGGTTGTGTCCCAATTGGGATTTGTCCTGCAAAAGGGGGTTGAGTTTGGCCTCCTTGGTGGAATTGTCCACCAACAGGAATCTGGTAATTAGGTGTGAAAGATGGGATGGTGCCACTAGGATCAGTGCCTCCGATAGAGGATGGAAGAGGTCCTCTGAAAGGGGGTGGAGGAAGTGTCGAAATGAAACCGGGAATATGGTGCGTAGAAGAAGTGGAACCACCAGGAGTTCTAGATGTGATTTGTGTAGGAGCGGGAATAGAAGCATTCAACGCATGATATCCGAGTGGAAGTGGTGGGGTATTTCTGGGCGAAAGTGGTGTGCCAATGGGGGCTTGGCCAACCGTTGTAATCCTGGTGTGAGGATTTGTAGTATCCAGGACCATTGTGTAATGGACCATTTGTAGAGGGAGAGTCAAGATATGGTCAACTGGCGGAGTGTCTGTACTAGGAAAATAATATGCAGTAGTAAAAGGTACAGTGTCGGGATTAGATGTTTCAGGCAGCTCAGGTGTGACAATGATATCAACTCCTTCTCCTGAGCCAAAGAGATCCCGTCTAAAAATGCCAGTAGTCCAAAAAGGATCTTGACCCTCGGGTCCTATGAAAGGTCCAGTTGGTGATCCAAAAGACTAAACAACTAGATCTCCAGAAGAATTCACTCGAATAATACGTCTCTCAGAGTCGGTAGGAAGTCAGAAGTCCTCTCGAGAATTGGTAATTCAGAACCATTCTAAAGAGTTATTTCTTTCCACTTGTGGAGTGGCGACGTCTTGGACTTCACTCTGTTGAGGAGATCCCTCCAGTGGGTTGGTAGGCAAGGGTTGAGAACCTTCCAAATCTTCTGGGGGTAGGCCTTGCATTCTACGTGAACGATGTGGAGGGTCAATTGTGATAGAGTTTGAATCTTATGAAAGAAAATCTATGGTCAACTTGGGTAAACAAACAACACAATATAGTAAAAGCTAGGAAGCAAAAACCAAGCAAACAAAACCTTCCAATTCCGAAGTCACTAGTTGGTGATGAAATCCAACGTCGCGACGACGAGATAAGAAGGGGTTGGGCTAGGGTGGAAAAGTTACGTTGACGACCTGCTTAACGGACTTACACCCTGGTGCATGCTCCCACACATAATCATGGGTATACCCTCCAAGGAGCCCGAGTGAGTTTGGCCAACGTCGATTCCAGGTATTGTGAAGACTTGCCCCTTCATAGTCACCTTATGTAAGACCCTAAGAAGATAGGCTACTAAGGTTACCACCAACAAAAATAATGCCTAGAGAAAGAGTCGATAGTCCGATCCACACGTAAGGGCAAGGTATCTAGCTTGAAATCAGCTTGAGAGGCTTCCACTCATCATTGTGGGTATACCTTCAAGTGATCCCCGTAATACGTGTAATATCTACACCGATATCAACAAAGCAGGGTGAGTAACTCTGTCAATCTCAATGCGACCTTGGGTTTGACCCTTGTGTGAGAAGGGCTTCCCAAGACAAAATGCTGCAAATGCAATTTGACACTCCTTATCACAAGATACTATTATGTGTTTTGTGCTTTGGAGAGTATGTCTCACTGCCTATTCCAAAGCTCTAGCTTAGCTAATGTTGGTGTAAAAGAGTCCTAGAAAAAGTTACTAGTTGGATCTTAAAATTGCGCAATGTTATTAATGGCTTTTGTTACTCAAAAGGAGACGGAAATGAAACCGATGTTGTGTGAGACTCTGACCCAAAAATGCATAAATAGAAATGAATGATACAAATTTTTTGTTCGATGAATCCTATCTACATGAGGGAAAGAGGAGTTTTCTGGAACAATACAAACTACGATGTATGATCTTCTTTGAAATGTAATATCAAACAACCATGAACAATGCAAATTCCCTATTCATTCTTTTTTAGTACTTGAATGCCAATTTTTTCAAAAAAAATTGCTTAAAAAAGAAAATGTCTTTAATTTTTATTAGAAACCAAACAACAGGGGTGGAACTAAAATAAAAAAAAACAAGCAACCAACGAAAAAGAAATACACAACAAAGACCCAAACCAATCTTTCAATGAAGACAAAAATAACAAACTGATAAGACTAGTCTCTTCAAATGCATATGGATAACAATTTTTCCAAGTAATAAGCAATTGAAAAGAACAAATGATCTCAACTTTTAAACCGATCAAACGCTCCCACCAAACAAGCACTCAGATTTCAGAACCAGAGCTTATACCCTTGTTGCGAAAAGGCCAAGACGTAAAAATTGAGAAAAAATGATCAAGGACTTAATCATTCATGAGATTTGAAGCCAAGAATCATTCAATCATTGGCCAGAGAATTTCTTCCTAGACACACATACAAACCTGGGCATCTGAGGACACAAAATACTTAATCCAAAAAAATTGCAAGTGGGTTCGCAGGCTGGCAGTGGGGTATAGTGCGAGAATCAAGGATTCTCGCAGGCTAGACACAGGCAGAGTGCGAGAAGTTCGCACTGAACTGAACAACAGGGTGCAAACTTTAGTGGTTCTCACAGGCTACAGAAGGGTACAGTGCAAGAAGGCCTGAAATCAAGAAAATTTTAGAAAAAAGACAATATTTTTGAAGGAACTTCTGGGTCCAGGGAGCCTATAAGGGTCTCCTCAAGACTCATATATTGATGGGAAAGAAAAATGGTAAGTTAAGAGTAGATGGCCAAGGAAAAACCACCAAAAATGGGTTGTATCCCCAGTATGGTCGCCAATTTTTTTATCGGACAAATCAGTAGGTGCGGACACTAACAGATCTCCCTAGATCCACCTGGATCTAGAACAAATAGGACATGACACGACTCTTTCCCTAAGTTGTAGTCATTGAATCTACTGATAAGAAGGAATAAGTGGCATACCTTTATATTGCTTCCTTAGGTCTTTGTTGTTCCAGATTCACTCCGATGCTCTTGTGAAGTCAGGTCCAAGACAACAAAAACCAACCAAAGTGAATATAGTAGAGTATTTTCAATGTCAACCTATGCATATGATCTAGGAGTTATGCTATAAAATAAGAGTGATTTTATGGGAAAGGGACATGTCGCTGTATTATATTAATTGAAAGTAGAAGATACAACCTGAATGCCTTGATTTTGCAAGCTTCCTTTCAGTGACTCTTGGTTCCAACACACACACTTGCTCTGTACTTGCATGAAGAAGATCCAATTTCTCTTGATAGACCAAATAGAGTATTCAAGCTTCTTTCCAAGCAGGGATCTTCACACAATTCTTTCACAAATTCTTCATTCAATCTTGCTTAACCTTTTCCATGAGAAACCTTTCAATATATAGGAGAAGGAGATATGGTTAAATGGATGAGGATGATCCCACCAAATCCGAGAGGTCAGTAGAATGAAAACCATGTGAATGCCAACTCATTTTCTAGAAGATCCCCTTCTAGAACCTTCGTGACCTCTTCTCCTTTCCAAGCTTAAAAACAAGTTTGCACCCTATCTATGGAGAAAACTGTGAACAGTTCGCACCCTAAGTGTGGGTGGCCTGCGAGAATGAAGGAGTCTCACACCCTATACCACAGGCAGCCTGTGAACTCATCTTAAAAATATCTTTTTGGAAGAAGACTGGAGACACTTTTCTTAGGCAAAAAGTCCTTGTTGGGATCCTAAATACATCACTGTTGAGACATCACCAAAGTGACCAAAATCATGTGTAACAATGGCCTCATTGCTTGGAGGGAGTTTCGCAGGAGAAGGAGGAATGCCCCCCAGCACGGTGGATTTTGTATCAATGAGAAAAATGTGGGCATTATTGGGTTTACTCTCTAGAGGGAGAGTAGGATTGACCGATGATGGGATCAAATTGACCACATTGGCACTCTTCATAGGAAGAGTGGGATTGACTAATGATGTAACCGAAGCAACCACTTTGGAACTCTTTGGAAGAAGAGTGGGACTGACCAAGGAAGGGACTGGATCAGTCACTTTGGAACTCTTCAAGGGAGGAGTGGGATCGACTGATGGTGGAACCAAATTGACCACATTAACACTCTTTGGATGAAGGGTTGGGTTGACCAATTATGGGATTGGATCAGTCACTTGGGTTTCACTCTGTATATGAAGAGTGGGGCTGACTGATGATGGAACTAGATCGACCACTTGGGTTTCATTCTCCAAGGGGAGAATGGGGTCGACGGGTGGAAGTGTATTGACTGCTTTGGTGTCACTCTCTAATGAGAGAGTGGGGTTGACTAAGGATGAAAACGGATCGACTACTTGGGTTACACTCTTTTGATGAAGAGTAGGGTTGATTGATGACAGAACCAGATCAACTACTTTGGTGAGTGGTTCAACCAAGGATGAAACTAGATTGACCACCTGATCAACCAAATTGACCGGGGATGGAACCAGATTGATTAGTCCATCAACTAACGATGGGTTGGGAGAAAGCTTAAAATAACCTTTTGGACTTTGAATTTTTTCCAAAAGAGAAGAAGCCTCATCCATACGAGGACAAAGGTGAGAATAATGATCACCTTTGCATAACATGCAAGAGAATTTGACAGTTGTCTTCTTCTTACCAACCTTAACGTCACTAGTTAAAGGGGTATCATCGACATGACCGACATAGGCCGATGATGTGGAGGACCACATTTCTAAGACCTTGGGAATACCAGGGCAATCCCTCAGAAATTGGTCACCCTTACAAAGACTGCTAGGGAATTTGGGTTTCGGATTCTTCATTTCAATCTTGTTGACCTCATAAACACTCCCAGTAATATTAACAATAGGTGGTTGCTTGGATTCAACATCTGATGTTGTTGGAGCCTTGGTCCTTTTCAATTTCTTCTTCTTCTTCTCTTTCCATTTCTTCTTCTTCTGATCAACCTGACTACTTGCTTTAGAGATTTCACTAGGCGAAGAAGGAGAAAGGGAAGGAGACTTAATGGGTGAAGAAGGTGAAAAGTCGACATGAGGTTGATGTGTGGGTGGTGTATTAACATCTAAGGTATTATTTGTATTTGAAGCATTGGGATGATTTAAGATCACCGGAGTGGGGAACAACCAAACCGGTAATCCGATGGTGAGTCCCGAAAGACTCAGTGTGGAAATGTACAGAGGACCAAATTTTCCAAAAGAAGGAAAGGTATAAGGCTCCCTAGGAGAAGGGGTTCCCCCATTGGTACTCTTAGGATTTGATGCCATTAACAATGAATCAACCTAAGGTCCACTAAGTAACACAACCAACACGTGCTATGAATATGAGAAGCAAACAATCAAACAAAACCTTCCCATAATGAAACCACTAGTTGGTGATGAAATCCAACATCACGAAATCAAAATAGGAATAGGCAGGGATAGAGCGGGTGGATCAGTTACGTTGGCGACCTTCTCAACGGACTTACACCTTGGTGCAAGATTCCATGCACTAATTGTGGGTTTACCCTCCAAGGAGCTCGAGTGAGTTTGACCAACGTCTGTTCCAAGTATAGTGAGACTTCCCTTCACCGTCACCTCATGTAAGACCCTAAATATTATAGCTACTAAGGTCACCAATTGGTAGTCATCCCTTGGGCGGGTACAATCGACAGTTTGATCCGAACATATGGGCAGGATAACAAGTTTGAAATCAACTAGAGAGGCTCCCACACATAATCGTGGGTATACCCTCAAGAGTCCCCCAATATATGATCGAACCTCTAAAAACAGTTGAACCACAGAGGGATAATCTCCGTAACTCACCTAAATACGACCTCGTGCATAACCTGTGTGTGAGGGGGGGATCCCAGAAAGTCTATACGATAATTGGATTTTCTCTCCCTATCACAAGATGCTAAGTTTGTTTCATAGCTTTGGAAAGTTATCCATTCAACCTATTCCAAATCCCTACACCTTAAACTAATGTAGGTTTTCTCACAGAGATGTAAAAAGCCTGATAAATTTTATTTAAGCATTGATTTAGTGGTTGTTGTTTACTCAGAGGTGTATGAGAGTGAAGACTGATGATATTATGACTCAGTTCCCAAAACATGAATAAGAAATGATAAGCAATTTTTTCTTTCAATGAATGTCTAATTAAGGGAAGGAGAAGGATTTTCCTTTCACTTTCAAACACTAAGATGCAATGATCTCATGCAATAGTCCTCAATAACGAATCCAATGTAATGCTAAAATGTTTATATGTGACTGATAACTAGTAGATGTAAAGCTTCCTATTCTAATCGGACTTCAAGAGTTGTGAGATTTAAGAAATATGGAAGCAAACTTCACATAAACCAAAAGACACCCTTGTTATGATCAAACAAGAAACAGAAAGCCAAAAACTCAAAAGAAAGGAGAAAGAGCTTGGAAAAGATGACTCAAACATCATAAAGAAAAGTACAAAAGACCTTTGAAACCCCTTAAAAAGTTTTCACTCATTCAGATAAACGAGAAGAAAACGACAAATTGACTCCAAATCATGAAGGACAAATTGCAAAGTAAGGACAAATGTCAAAAAATCCAAACAAAAGAGGATGAATTCTCAGAAATAAGGGTGTTTGAAAGCCAATATCAATATGGACTGAGAGTATGGGACCCTGAGCAAAAGCCAAAACCAAGAAATATCTTCAGAAGATGAAAATTCTGGAGAATTTCTCACAAAAATGGGGTAGCTCTCTGGTGTAAGGAGAACCAGAGCATTCCAACGCTCTGTGTAAGGCTAAAAGGGATTGATAGCGCTCTAAAAGCAATAGGAGGGGAGTGTTCTGCTCCAAAAACTCAGAAAAAATCCCAGAAACTCAAAAAATGAAAGAAATTCAGTCAATCAAGGTGATCCTGATGACATAATGAGGCAATCAAACAAATCTAAGAATAAAAGGACAATGTCGAGAAGATCAAATCAATGGGAAAAGGGACAAAACAAGATCTAGGAATGGAAACAAAAATCAAAGCTCCTCCCTAGTGGAGTCGCCAATTTCTATTGTAGGTGAATCCCCCTGCGGACAAGTGGATTCCCTCTTGGTCTCTAGACTCCTAAGACCAAGACAGAAAGTTCTTAACATGGACACTAACTTCCTTTTAGATCTAATCAAGCTAATAAATGAAATAAAGGGAGAAAGATATGTACCTTATAAGCGATCTTTGTCCTTGCAAAGTCCAGGCTGAGCTTTGATCTTGAGCTCCCTGATAGGTCCTGCAAAACAAAAAAAGGTACAAAAGACTTCGTAATCTACTTATATTAGCTCAAACACATATCCATCTACTATAGACAAACTAATGTGGAACAAGCATCAGTTTGAAAGAAAAAAGCCAAGCATTGATTATTAATGAGAACAAGTAAAAGTACTTACAATCCTTTGAATGAAGGTGCATCAACTTCTTCCAGTTCTCCTTGTCCAACCCCTTTTCTCAAGTAATCTCCACTGATTGCTTTGATGACATCTCACTCATGATATCATAAGTTTGATGTAATTCTCGATCTTCCTCCTCTTTTCACCATGAGAAGGCCTCCTTATATATCCTTGGGGAGGTCCAACGACTTGAGAGATATTTGGGATAAGTTGAGGATTCCTCTCCTTCAGTTGAGGATCTTCCCTAAGATCATTCCTTGACCATCTATTCAAATGCAATCACCTTCAGGAATTGAGGGATTCTTCCCTGATTTGTCTCAACAAACCTAAAAATTGCTCAGAAAAGGGTAGTGCTCCCCTAAAAGGGTGTTGAGGGCTCTAAAACACTCCCCCAAAGAGGCTCAAGGAGTGCCAGCACTCCCTTATAGTGGGTAGGGTATCTCTCCTCTCCAAAATCCATTTTTTAGTGGTTCTTTCAGTGGCAAAAGGTTTGTACTCCCTGTCAAGTGATCTGTTTTCTTCAAAACTAGTCTTTGAGGTGTCTTAAGTGTATTTATGATGTTGTTAGAGGCACGACATAGGAAATACAGAAGTATGATGTTTGTGACACTTGCAACACTTGTGGTCAATATGCGACACGTGTGGACAAGATGCGACACTTACAACACTTGTACTGACGACACTTGCGACACTATCGAAGTGAGTAATTTTGAGGTGTAACACATGGTAACCTATCACACAAAGACACATGTATGATGACTCATTGTTGATTACATGTTGAATCATCATTGACTTGGATCTTGTTGGATGATGACTTGGCAATTGGTGGATGATGGTTGTGTTATCACATTAAGTCGCCTTGGGTCTCTTAGTTTGTTTTTGTTAAAAAAGAAAAATTAAAAAAACCTTAGATTCTTATTTTCTCTTTAAAATGAATTTCTCATCCATTAAATGTTAATTATGATAGGACCCCTTAGGATGACTAAACCTTTGAGTCATAGCTCATGTGTTGATCCACAATTCAATTTTTGGTCCTTAAACCCTTATAAGCTCATGGTCTATTATTTTGTCCCCTCTCGTGATTCATCCCTAGGTTGATACCTCCCATGACCACGCTGATGTGAAACACCTCTCTCATCACTCATGACCTCGCATGCATACCTCATCATCCCCACTCACTTGTCCAATCATTTTTTGATTTGGAGAACGCTACCCACTCGGCAAGAATTTCTGTAGCGCCTGTCACAATTATCATGCACCCACTCCAAGTCATGATTTCCACGACTGATACCTTAACCCTTATTTTCAGTGCATGAAGTCGGTTGAAATGCTTTCAAAAGATATTACATTTATAATCCTTGGTAACGGTTTCTAAATTTGAAAATTTCAGCAGTGATGCACTGCGTAAGTTTGCCAGTTCAGTTCAGATGATCGCTTGTCCACTAAATCTGATGCTGTGAGAGATTTCAGGGCTGAAGTTTTCTCAATATCATCCTAAGTTCACGCTGAGGATCTCAACAGTTGTCGACTTCACAGGTATCCTGTGCAACCTCCTTCGCATATTAATTTTCATAGGATATTTGTTCTCGGGTTTCGGTTTGCTAAGCTTGCATGGCAGTATGGGATCCATATTTTCATTCCTGTAAACATATTCGCTCGTATCCATAGTTTGATTATTGTGTTTAGTCATAGCCCTTGAAAGTCACATGCCTGAAATAGCCCATCCTGTGTGTATGCGTTGTGCTACGTAGAGGTGTTGCTCAAACCTCTCTGATTATCCTTGGCTTCTTTTCATCCTGTACGAAGAATCAGTTCAAAATTACTTCCTCATAGTCTATACTCTGAAAACTTGTATGAGCCTGAAAGTCCATTTCTCATAGCCAAGTTCATTTTCTAAGCACTGTTAATTTGGAGGGCCATCCTTGTTCTTTTGAGACTTAAATTGAAGTTTTCTGGTCAATAGCATCCCTTACATCTTCTTAATAACCCTCTTTATGAGTCATGGAGATCCCTCAGTCGAAGAAAGAACACAAAGGTGGAAAGATATTTCGAACAGAACCTATGGACATGTGCCTTTTTTACACAGAACCCATGGCAAGGGAAATGTTTTGAAGAGCATGATGCCTCTCTTTCTGCCAGAACATGCAAAGAGGCCACTCAGAAGTAGCAAAACAATTTGCACTAAATTTTGATGTCAAGAAAACCAGACTGAAGCCTCCATCTCAGCTGCAACAGGGATTCCCATTTTAGGAGAAAATTGGTTCAAGGCCATGGTATTGAGTTCACCTTTCATTAAATATATTTTCAAGCCTGAATACCAAGCCAATGATTTATCTAAGAATGTGCCAAGGAACCAGTTGATTGACCAATTTGACAGAATGTTGAAAATCATACAGAGATATTTTAGTTGTGAAGGGAGATTTAACACCCTGTACCATTACCACATAACGTTGTTGTTGCATTTTACTGGTAAGGTTCAGATGAATACTCCATATTACCTTTTGAGAAGTATAGGTAAAATGGAAGATAGGGTGAAAGACAAATCCAAGGATGTGGACTTCAGTATTTTCCACTCTGGACTTATCAGGATTCTTGTCTCCAAAGAGTTGGGAAATAAAGAGATCTCCTGGGAGAATTTTTTGGTCTCTTCTCACTTTAAGCTAGACCCAACACCTACCCCCCAATCACAAATTGCAGGCTCTTCATCACCTACTAGTACTAAAACAGGGATCAACAAGAAGATAAAGGGAAAAGCCCATGTTTCAGAGATCAATAAGCAGGTTAGAGAAGTTGAGGAGGAGGTATGTCCTTCCCCACACATAGATTTCTCACCACCACATCCACTAGGGTTAGAAGAAGTTCCATCTTCTACCAAGGTAACGTCAAAAAAAGGGAAGAAGATTCTCTTTCCCTCTCCTTCTCCATCAACTGAAATCAAAGGTAAAATACCTTTCACCAGGTCATCAATTCCTAAGGGGGATTTTAAAGGACAACCCTTACAAGACATGTAGTGTCCCCAAGTCCGAGCCCCGTTACAGATCATGTTATATGCAAAAGAATTGTAATTATGTTCTATAGGCTGGTGAGCCAAGTTTTGAATAAGCTGTAGGCTTAT